>CANXYC011572492.1:0-12737 GCA_948193065.1 Aleurites moluccanus
AAAATAGAGTAAACTGAAAATTTAGTTTGGTTTGTGATTTGAGTTTTTTCCTTGGTTTCAAATCGAATTGAACCGAAGTTATATATATATATATATATATATATATATATATATATATATATATATATATATATATATATATATATATATATTTATAGTCTTATATAAAATAAAAAAAGTAGATTTATTTGTTTGTTTTTTGTGTTTATTACTTTTTATAAAAGATCAGATCCACTAATATATATATATATATATATATATATATATATATATATATATATATATATATATATATATATATATATATATTTTTACTATTATTACAATTAAATACATTTGATTTAATTTTATATGTAACCACATATTTTTTAACCTAATATTAATTTAAAATTTAAAAAAAATGATCATTCATAAAAATTAATTAAAGATAAATAAAAAAATTTTAATTCTTAAGAAAAAATATAAGTTTTGAGAGTGTTAATTAATGTAATTGATAAATTTTGTGTTGTATATTAAACTATTTTTGAAATTTTTTATCACCAATACTTTATTATTTTTTTCCCAAATTTATAATAAAATAATAATGATTTATAAAAAAAAATCTTTGGTTTGAAACTGATAAACTGAAAATGATCAAATCAAACCAAACTGAATTCAAACCAACAGTTTGACTATAATGATGGTTTGGTTTGATTTGAAAATTTTTAAACTGAAAATATTAGTTTGGTTTGATAACAACCCTTCAAACCAACCAAATTGAATCAATGCCATCCCTATCCTCATTTGCTCATCATTCCCTCACCTATCTTCGCACATCTCTCTCAAGATGGTTGTTGGATCCGAGCAGTGGCAAATGTCATTCTGCGCTTGTCTTGCATTTGAATTAAGCTTTTTTCATATATCTCTAAGATGCTCTGAATTGAACTTTTTATACATGTCTAGCATCTGAAAATATATTAAACTGTGATATTGTCAATGTTTGGAAAAAATCTTAGATTGAGATCGGTGATGGAGATTGATTAGATCATGCTTGGTTGCCGTTTGCAAATGGATTGGTGGAGGTTGCGCAAATCCATTGCGTTTGTTGTAAACCGGCGATGGTGCAAATTCATCGCGTTTCCATGGTGCAAATCCATTGCAACTAGCTTGGTGATGACCGACAATGACTATAATAAATTTCAATTACTGTGCAAATTTCAATATCTGGAATTTCTTGTTTTTAATAATTGAAATGAAAATTTTAAGATAAATGAAGGGCAATTTAATCTTTATAGATTTTAATAGAAAAAATAGACGAAAGAATTAAATATCTAGTTACTTTCTCAAATAGCAAGAATGTAAGTATTAATTATATCAAACTTTAGGTAATAAATAGTAATTTAATCCTTAATATTTTCTTTTTTTTCTTAGAATTTATGATGTGTGTTATTTTTAATTAGTTTTAGGGTAATTTTAATTAGATTTTATTAGGATTTAATTTGATTTTCTTTTATTTTATGAAGATTTAATTTTATTTTTGTTGGAATTAATGGACGGGTTCGCGTACGTCCTAACGGGTGTTAGGAACCCGGTCTATTAAGTAATATATTAATTATTAGTTACTTAATTATTAAGGGGTAATATTATGATATTAATATTATTTGAATATTAGAATTTAAAAAGGGATAGATAATATCTTATTAAGAAAAAGTTATGAGTATCTGTTATCCCTATCAACATATAATTCTAACTAATCTAGAAAAAAAAAAAGGAGAACACGTTCTCTACAAAAAAGAAAAAAAATGAGAGAAAAGTTAAGGATAATTTTCATTCGTAATTGAATTCTAAATCAGTGACATAAGTCAAAGAATCAATTGATTGCGCTTCAAGAAGTAAATATTTTATTTATGTTGATTATATGCATAATCTAACAATTTTGTTTAGTTTTTGAAGTTTGCAGTTTAAAATAAGATAGCAGATTTTTGGATCAAGAATCAAGTAAATAGAAGAAAATTTGCACTCAATAACTAGGTAACAGTTCTAGTTATTAAGGGAACATGACCCAGTTTTTGGGTGCCAAATCCGGTTATTACTCATGTCACACCCCAAAATCACCGGTGCGACGGTCTTAGGGTAAGGGTAGGTATAAGGCCACCGTACACCCGTAGAACCCTTAGCTAACTTGGATCAAACATACAACACATACTAGCATTATGCCAAACATCCATATCTTATATATGTCATCAACCTGATATGATATTTCCTCTTATTCTTTACCGATCAAAAGATAATTCTAACATCAATATGGAACAAAAAAAAGTCTACAATGCCATCCATGGCAACAAAAGAATAAGCAACATCACACACATTTACGGGGCTTGTAAGAGTATACTTCTTATAGACATGAATAAATACATATATATATAATTCAACTATTATCCAAAAATATTACATAAAAGAGTATTTTTGAGAAGAAGGAAATCAAGAAGCTTTGTTTTCAGGATTAACTCTCTCTTGAACTAAGCTATAACCTGAAATCTATAGAAGAGTGGTGAGCTTTCAACTCAGTAAGATGTGAACAATCAGAATGAATAACATATATAGAATACTTAAATAGCAAATCTTGAATATGTACCAGGGTACTAGAAAGAAATCTTAACATATACATTAATATCATAAGTGCTTACAAATGGTAGCACTATTCAATCATCTCAAAATACATATATGAATATCAAATCATGATTCTTTTTAAGAATATAAATGCCTATAAAGAATGGCATTATCAAATTAATATAACATAGAACTGATATCATATCATAACGTTTGGGTAGCCTTGCTACCTTCATGTGACACATATGCTTGTGCAGGCATATGCCTAGAGCTCGTGATCCCCTCTAGGTGGAACACTGATACTATACTCTATCAACCAGGTTTTCTCTGTGTACATTAGACCAATGAATTAACTCTCATTGGGAAAAGCATTCTATAATGTATGTTTTGTGATATACATATCATGTATTGGTTCAACAGTAATTAAAAGTGATAAAGAGATCATAACATATGAATAACATATCATATTATGCATAACAAAGGCTTATTAATAAACTTGGTCCAAGAAAAATAACCAAGTCATTATCAACATTCAAAGATTCTATTTAATGAGGATTCCAATGAATTGAATTCATAAATAACATATACATATATATAAATATAATATATTTTAGCAAAAATTCTCATATGGAGAATCATATACATGAAACAAAATTCACACTTACCTCTTAGCACTAAAAAGCTTTCTAGCCAAGCTCAACTCTTGCTCAAATCCAAAAGATCCTTAAATCCTCGAGTTCTTTTCTCCTAAATAAAAAATCCTCAAAATTTCAAAATTTAGGGTTTTCTCAAAACAATCACGTAAAATAGTCTTCCATAAATTCTAAGCTCCTTAGAGTCTCTATAAATAAATTTTAGCATTAATTTAACCATTAATAGAGGATGAATAATAGTTATAGAGAAAATCTACTATTCACATCACTATTCATCCAAAAAATCATAAATCCTCATACTACTAAATCTAACCATAATTATAATTCATTAATGCTAAAAAAAGATCACCCATAACTTAAAAATAACTATTCTAGCTAACAAAGAACTTAACTCAAGCTAGAGAAAATATTTGAGAAAATTATCTTATTTTCTCATCCAAAGAAATTTTGAAGAATTTGACTTGAATTGATACTCTCATAGTCTTTAATTTATATTTTCTAGCATTAATAAGGCTTAATTGGAGTATTAAAACCTTAGAAATGAAGAAAATTGACTTATGATTGAGAGGAATAGGAAATGGAAAAGAAGAGAGAAGAAGAAAGAACGAAAAAAAATAAAGTGAAGAGAAGCTACTGCCAAAAAAATAAACCACGAGTTTACTGTTCACATACATTGTTCATAAGCACTGTTCATGTTACTTTTCATATGCACTATTCACGCGCATTGTTCACGTGCACTGTTCAAGCCAGAAGCTGAAAAAAATATATTTCGGCAACACATGCTAAACTGGCTCTATCTTGAGCTGGAAAATGTCTAAATGCCTCGATTCTTCCTTTCACTTAAACTAGACACATGAGGCTACAACATATCTTAAATTTTTTCTTTAAAGCCTTGAACATAAATTCACAAAATTTTGCATAAACACAAACTCTAAAATTCAAATCAAAACAAACAAATCTCACTTCCAAAACAATCATTCCATAACAAATCTTATATACATCATTACAAGAATTTCATAATACATACAAGCAAAAGAAATCTCAGGTGTTACATATGTTATTCTAAGGTGCCATTAGTAACTTTGCTCTTCATCATAAATGTCACACTTTATATAACTTTCAATTCAAAAGAGCTTACTTTTCCTCACTTTCATCCACAACACCGTTACTAGAAGTTATGGTAGAAAACAAATGATGCTTCTAAAATAAGGTACTTCGGAGCACCTTTGTCATCGAATGCATTTCAAACTATTATAAAAGCAAGAACCAATAAATATCTAGAAATAAGAACATGAGCAAATAGATGTTAATTTCAAATAAAAATAGGCCTTCTAACTATAAGCCATTAAAGATTTGTAACTAGATTTATCATGTATAATTCTAATATGTTCGTTATTATTCTTAGTGTTATTTTAGTTTATTCACATGTCACGATCTTGCCTTATGTGATGAAATGATGAGGGAAACTTCAAAGGCCTAGTGTTCAAATATGATCACATGAGCATAGGGTTGAAATTCATATAAGGTTTATAGCATCTACAATAATTAGGACTCATACTTCTCTAAATACCACATGCTTTCACTTACGAAGTTTATTTCTACATCTCTTTAGTTCAATTTTTGAAAAGCTTACAAAGTCACTTTTCTAACTAGGTTCTCAGCTCAGTGAATGCATTCAAGCCCTAGTTCCAAAGGTTCATAAATTCCTATTCATTCTAATAAATTATAAATCGCTCTGGGATTTTAGGACTAAATGTTTTATAAATTAATTGGAAGATATTTATTTGGGTTGCATAGTATTTTGATTTTATTGGGTATTTTTGGTTTTTGACTTTACTATTAGGGTTAGGGCTCATTTTATTGTATCCTAAACAAGTAATCTTATATCTCTTTTAATACCAAGTTGTCTTGGATGATTGAAATGTGAAGTTGGAATTTAGAATATTGTTTCTTTTGCTTTCACTTTATTTTACCCCCCACCCACCTCTTTCTATTCATTATTCTACGTCAAAATGTCACCATATCAAAATTAACTAGCTCTTTTATGAAGATAATTACAAGAAAAATGCTATTTTCTTCTTATATATATATTCTATTTGTCATCTTAAGTTAACTAGTCTACAATTAGCCTGAAAGCAATACCACAATAGGCAATTACACCAACGTCCTAAAGCTCTAACAATACTTAGAGCCAAAACTAATAGTTGGTAATCAACACAAATCCTAAATCAGATCCAAAATTAAACTTTTGAGTGGATGCTTTATCAATTTAAGGAATTTAATAGCCAACCAATCATGTATCACAAGACTTTAAGAGAATAACTATGAATGTCTCCAACAACATTAAGAACAGTGAGGGCTTATTTCAAATCAATTTTAGATAAATTAGTACTCATTAATCTCAAAACCTAGGGAGTAATAATATCAATTCATATTTAACTAATATTACTCAATAACATAGAAAAGTTACCATACAACCAACTTATAATCACTCAAATGAAAAAGAATATGGCAAATGAAACTTGTGGTGTCTTTTGCAGTGACGTTCGGGTTCTATTAGGCTTGAAACCTTAGGAAAGATGGTATGAATAAACCAATTGGTGAAAATGAGTCGCCACTTGGTTTTTTTAATGTAATTGAGACCACATTTGAAAAACATTTTCTTCCTCTAAAAAATGAGTGGTGATTGTATCACTGGCATAACACTAGATTGACTTATCTATTGAAACCTTAGGAAAGATGGTATGAATAAACCAATTGGAGACAATGAGTTGCCACTTGGTTTTTTAAATGTATCTGAGACCACATTTGAAAAGCATTTTCTTCCTCTAAAAAATGAGTGGTGATTGTATCCTTGGCATAACACTAGACTGACTTATCTAGATATCCAAGTATGAAAATCAGGTACGGATTAGGAAAGGTGTTAGGCATCCTAACCCCTTGGCCATTACAACTAGCTTCCACTTAAGCTAAATGTTTTAATAAAAAAGAATTTGTATATACTTTTTACGAATGAGTAGTTTATATATGCAACATCACATGAGATATACAAAAATTAAAGAAATAAACAATTCACATAATAAAAGCACACTAGTCTTAAAGAAATGGAAGGATAAATGAGTCATCTAAGCAACCTAGCAAGTATAAGTGTGCAATCCATCAAAAATAAATAATTTTCATACAAGTATGCATCTAACAACCTAATAAACAAAGGGAAGGAGAAATGATTATAAGCCATCAATTAATATAAAAGTTTATACTAAAGAAAGGGAAAGAGAAATAAAATTTAATTGCTCAAACATAAAAATGGCCTTTGTAGCCATTGGCTTAATTATGGGTCTAAGGTTTTGACCCATTTTCCTTAGCAAATGACGGGCCTTATTGGCCTTATGATTCTCATATAATGCACGTCTACATGAAAAATTCATACATGGTTAGTTTTAACAAGCAAATACAAATACAATATATATGGAAAATATAAAGCAATCTTGTATACATAAATCATGATTTCAACAATCTATCTTTATCATCATATTCACATTCACGTACATATATTTATTCAAAATGTTAATTAAAATAATAACTAATTGACATGGTTTACAAATATAAGCTTCAAGTCAAGAGCAACTAAACATGGTAGTATTTCTATTTAAGCTAACATGAAAAGTCACATGTTTTAGCATCAAAACAAGTCATTTACCATAATAACTAAAACAAGTCATTTACCATAATAAACCTAACATAGTAGTAGCTACTCATAATATAAATGATCATATGAATGCAATTAATAATATTCTAATCAATGCCAACATCCTTAATCACTGTTTAGCTTAATTAACATCAAAATAGTAACATATTTATACACATGGCATAAGAAATGTCCTATAACATTCAATCAAGATCTACACACATATATACAAGGTTTCCCAAGCATAGATTACTTGTAGAATACAAACAAACAAGTAAAAGTGCATAAAATATGTGAAAAACACCAAAGGGTGTGAATCATACAGCCCTTGTGCCTGGGGAATTCCATTTAATGGCCTTTGAGCATTTTTTGCTTGGAGAAAATTGTTTTTTGAGTTTCAAACACTTTGGCAAGAATAAAACATCTTCAAGTATGTATTTTAAATTCATAAAGCAACTAAATTTTGAGTATGTGTATTCATACTTAAGCATGAATAACAATAAACAAGTTACAAAAGGAATTTAACCAAATTCTCTATTTTTCTCGAAAAACTAATTCTAAGATAGTCATGGTCAACATATTGTCACGTATATTCATAACACATCAATATTCATTATCATACATATTCAAATTTTGACCTTAAAAAGAAATAGAACAAATATATACTTAAATATTAGACAATGATCATATGGATTTCTACATTTTATTTATGAAAATTCAAACAAATAGATATGCAAACCTTATAGCATAAAAGTCCATCAATTCACCCTCAGGCTTGTTTCAAACTATTTGAATTTGATTTGAGTTTCAAATACTTTGATGCAAAATTAGTTCCTTACCTTTGGAAAAAGATTTAAATAATTCTAAATTTAAAGACTTTTCTTCTTTTTACAAAACACGACCAAGAAACAATTTTAGTTATGTTTTAATAAGAAGATTTAGTAGAGAAATCAAGTTTGATTTCAAAAATACAGCTATAAATTTCTTGATTTTCATAGCTCACAATTTAGGGTTGATTTTATATCATTGTTTCTTTAATTTTCCTCAAAATTAAGAAGACTTAATAAAGGAGATTTTTTCTTTGAAGATACAACAAAAAAGAAGTGATTAAAAATTCAGAGAAAAGCTTTTAAAAAAGAGTTAAAAGAAGATCAAAGAGAAGGTCCCGTTTTTATGAAGAGGAAGGGGTATTTATAGGCATAAAAGGCCTCAAAAGGTTCTTTAATAGGTAAAATACTTGGTGTACAAACCAAGTATTTTTCTATTTAGCAAAACAAACTCCTAATCAATAAAAAACCATTTAAAACTTCCTAAATAATAAAAAGAAAACATCCTCATTAGCTTGGACAGTAGCTTGCAAGCCAAGTACTTGCAAGCTTCCTCTTTAGCTAAAATAAAACTTCTTCTTTTGTAAATTATTAAAAAATTATAAAATATAAATTAGGAAACAAAATAGGCTAGAAGGCCCTAAAAATAAAGAGAAATAAAACTAGGAAGTGAATAAATGGGCCTAGAGCGAGCAATCGGGACTATGGCTAGAGTGTAAGGCTTGAGGCCCTGTCATAGGGTTGGTTGACTCTGGTAGGCTTTGGCTAGGCTGCATTGCCCTAGTACAAAGCTTTGGTGCAGAGCCGTGAGGATCTGGAACCTGGCCTAGTCGTTATCTTCGCTTAGGCTCAACGCCTTTTTAAAAGCCAGTTCACCCTAGTTTCAAATAGAACCTCCAAACTTTGCCCAAACTCATTTTAAAACCTAACTCAGATCGTCAATGATTAGGCCTATGCCTTGGCTATCTCACTAAATCATCATTTTCTTAGTTAAAATATATTCCTAACAAGAAACTTCAATTTGTATTTCCATATTTGATGCCTCATCATTAGGCTTCAGCTCGGAGATAAGATGCTCAAAAATTAAGTTTCTATAGAATTGCTAGAAAAGTCCATTTGTAACAAAAATAAAAAATAAAAAAAATAGAGGTTCTAAGACTAGAAAAGCACTTACCTAAGGTAACCAATGTTGTCTGTAAGGTGTTTACATAGATCATGTTCCACACAAGGAAGTGCACATGCATACTATAATAACTCAAATCGAACCATAAAACTATTAAGGATAATTTTAAGAAAATAATCAGTAAAAATTGAATTATTATAAATTTTAAAAAGTATATTACTTAGAATTGATTACGGATAACCTGAGTTGGGTGACTTAGCATCATGGAAAAAATAATTAGAGGATTAAAAGGAGTTAGAAAGAGTACTGATTAATTAAACCAATTAAAAGACTTAAAAAGAAAATTTAAAACTTAATGTTTGAACACCTTCCGATATTTGATTTTTAATAAATTTTAAAACAATCGTTTGTCTGATTTTTTTTCATAGATCTAAAATCCGATGAATAATGAATAAGTTAAAAATAGAATTGAGTGAAATTAAGTAAATATAAATGCTTAAGAAAGAAGTGAAAAAGATAGAAGGAAGAAGAGTTAAAGAGTGACAATTTTATAAATAATTGAAAGTTGAGTCAAAATTAATTTGACCACTAATTTCAAAAAATATATACATAATTATTATTTCATGCTAGGTGGCCGCCCAAGTGTTGGCTTCTTCACTGAAATCAATTTGTCAATTTTCTTCAAAATACACAAAACAAGTCTTCATTTCTTACTTTTCATTTTTTTTTTCATGAATTTCTTTTTCCTAAAATTCTAATTGGTTAATAAATTGTATAAATAATTAAAGTAAGAGACTAGAGTCATTATCTTCATCCTTTAATCTCTTATGACCGAACCTCCATGTGAGGGTTTCCCAAAAAAAATTTACTCAACTCTTTCCTTACTTAAATCAGCTCTCCATCATCACCAACCTTCATACTTTCATCTCCAAAACTTTTTTTCTTCAAGTTATTAGTGTTTTTAGTAGAAGTTAAAAAGAAAAGCTTCAAAAGGTAAAAACCTTAAATTGCCTCATATTTTGATTTAATAAGTTTTAATGTTAGTTTAGAGGTCTAATTGATGAAAGGAATTTAGATTAGAAGCAAATCTTTAAAATTTTTAAAATTCCTGTGACTTGATAAAATTTTAGGGCTGAGTTTTTCTGTCTTTAAAGTTGGAATTTGAAAATTCATAAAACATAAAAGTTGTAAATATATGTGTCAATATTATATTCTTTTAGGAAGTTTTATCAAATTCATGTTGTGTTAAGAGATAAGAGACACTGAATGGTACTGACTCGGGTTAGGGTTTTGACTAAGAGACCCTACTGAGTTTTGAGTTTTTGAGAACCTTAAGGGCAAACTTGTCACACCCCAACTTCAGTGGTGCGACGGTCCTAGGGCAAGGGTAGGTTTAAGGCCACCATAAACTCGTAGAACTCACATATCATGAATCTCATACATAGTTATATCAATTACAGCATCATATATGTATCATACAATGATCCTTGTTATACATTCAATTTAAACATCAATCATATCTTTTTTAATATCATTTCATATCTTTCTCCTGTTCCTTAATGATCATAAGATATATCTCACATCACCAAGGAACAAGAGCACCCCAAAAGGTAACAAATCATACATCAACATATTAGTATCCTCAAATGACTGACTACGGAGCTCTAGAGTATATTCCAATACATATTGTGTTGTAATACTATTTAATAAATATACATAATCATAAGTCAAAAGGATTACAATGGAAGCTTCTTGAAATAAATAAGTCAAGAAGCCCGATCCTCTCTATTAGCTCCCTCACGAGCTATGCTATTACCTGAAATCCACAGAAGAGGAGTGAGCCTTCAACTCAGTAAGATATGAACATTTTAAATCAAGAATCCGATTATCAAATCATGGTCATGAACAAGTATTTATACATATAGATATGAAAGAATCGTAAGTTCTACTTGAAGGAACATGGTTACTCATACTAATTTGGCTATATCAAATCATATCACAAATCAAATCATGGTTCATATCTGAAATATAAAATGCCCACAAAGAATAACATTATCAAATCTTATCTGATAGAACTGATCTCATGTCATAACATACGTATTAGTAGCCTTGCTACCTTAACGTGCACACATGCTTGGTCAGGCATGCACCTAGAGCTCATGGCCCCCTCTAGGTGGAACACTGATAAAAATCCTATCAGCTGGGCTCCCAAAATGCACTATGGACCAATGAATTTACTCTCACTGGGAAGAGTGTTCTATCCATGGTTCATAGGGTTTCAATCTCATAGGAAGCATATTGGTTGCAATATCATCATCATATAACATCATTCAAATCGGGTTTAACAAACAAGAAATATATGATCTTGATCCAAGAAAATTGATTAAGTCATTTATATTATATATACAAATATATATAAGTATATGTGAATGAACAAATCAAAGATACTTGGTCTTATTATTTCAAATAGACAAGAAACAAATAAATGTTCATACTTACCTTAATACAATTTCTGTTGAAATTACCTTTAGCAAATTCCAACTCTAACTCTTCAATTAGTTTGATTTCCTTTTCCTAAGAAATTTCCCCAAATATACAAAATTAGGGTTTTCTCCAAATCAATAGTATTTATCATGATTTCCTAATAATTAATTATCTTATAGTCTCTATTCTTAATTCTCAATAATAAATTTTTTATTTATCTCTTTAAGAAAATCTGCATTTAATTTCGGAGTTACTATTCATGTTACTATTCATGACAGCTTCAACATTCTGATTTCTCCCACAGTAATTACCAATAATGACTTCAGATTACTTGCAATAAATTCTATATATCCAATATTAATTATCCTAACCCACAGACTTAAATAAATCTAAAGAAAATAGTTTTGGAAGAAAATTTACCTTATTTCCTTCAAATTGAAATTTCTATGATTTCTGGTCAAATCTGATGATTTCTGCCTTTAATACAGAATAATCTAGAAGTCTAATGCATTAATTTGAGTATTAATGCCTTAGAAAATAAAATGAGGCTAACTCTGATAAGAGACTGAATATAAACGAAGAAAGAAAGAAAGGAAAATCTCGTGAAAGCTACTGGGGTTGCTGGGGTTAAATAGACCACTGCCTAGAAAAACACGCTTTCCAGCTCGTCTCGCCAATCTTGCCTTGGCAAAGCTACCTCGCCTAAGCCAACTCGCCATTCCCATTTCGTATTTTCCAGCTCGCACTTTCCAGCTCGCCAAAATTGATCCAGAAATGCCACTTCGCTAATCCAGCTCGCATATGTCACCTCGCATATGCTGCCTGGCCAGACTCTTCTCGCGAACTCTTCCTCGCATATGCCACATCGGTAATGCTTCTTCGCCTCTTTGCTAAACTCTACTTCACGAACTTCCACTTCGCATATTCCCTCTTCGCATAATGCCTCTTCGCATAATGCCACCTCACCTTTCCTCTTCACTTAACCTCTTCGCCAAACCTCTTCGCCAAAACCTCTTCACCAAACTTCTACGCCAAATCCTCTTCGCCAAATCCTCTTAGCCAAACCTCTTCACCAAATCCTCTTCGCCAAACCTTTTTGCCAAACCTCTTCGCCAAATCCTATTCGCCAAACCTCTTTGCCAAATCCTATTCGCCAAACCTCTTCGCACATGCCACCTCGTATATGCCTCTTCGCCAATTGGCATCTCGAAAATCTTAATTCGCCTCTTTGCATTGCCGACTCGCAAAATGCCACTTCGCATTTTGTCGGCTCACCACACCAAAATTTCTCTAAGCTAAAACCTTTTCTGGACACCTCACACTTAGCCAGCTCGCAAATGAGCTATAAATATCCAAACTTACTAAGTATTTTT
>CANXYC011572558.1:0-12411 GCA_948193065.1 Aleurites moluccanus
TTGAAAGCCAAGTTCAACCGAAAACCTAGTCCCCGAATCCTCTTTGGTTTCGAGGACTAGTGCACTTTTTCCTTTGGGATAAGATTGGAGTCAAAATGGGTTTTTACCTTAAATTTTCCCTACAAAAATAACTTAAGGTGGTGACTTCAAAACATTAAAATCGTTTTCAAATAAAAGGCACTAAGCTCATCTCCTCCGTGAGAAATTGCCCCCATATGAGCACTCCGATGCCCCAATGCCTCTCTTTTTCCTCTCGAAAAGAGGGTGGGCCCGGACGGCGGTGCTCGGGCGAGGCCTTATATATAATTAATATCTTTCAAATCAAATGGTATTTGAATCAAAGGCATAGAAATAAACAATATTAAAGCAAGGATAAAGGTTATGGTAATCAACAAAGGTATGGAACAAGAGTTAGTTCGGTGATGAAAATTGATAGGCCAATTGGCATGCCAACGTCGTTGGCGACAATGGCTTTCAAATGGTAGGCCAATGGAATACAAACTAATAGGCCAAAGTCAAATAAACTAGGCATTTCATCAAACATATGGTGGGCATATAATGACAAGCCAATAGATTAGGTTTAGGTGCAAACTTGACTTGCCCAATTCAATCAACACAAAGTCACATTGTCAAACAAGATATAAGCATTCAAGAAACAAGATTAAACAACATCTAAAGAGGTCAAAATGGCATGGAAATTCAAGCAAAAACTAAGCAAAATTTCAAAAGGGGAATAGTGACTTAGGGTTCAGCCATGGTTGGGTTTTTGCAAATGGTTTTCATTCATCAATTCAATCATATAGGTATGTAAAATGATGCAATGTAAACTCACCTAAGCTTCCAAATCACTTGAACAAGCTCACTTCCACCGAAATTCCCCAAATAAGCTATATAGCACACTTTGATCCCAATTCCAATTCTACATCAAATAAACCATCAATTAGTTGCCTATTCACATCCAATTGACTAATTCTATCATCAATTAACATAAACAAACTCTAAATCATCAACTTATCTCTTACAACTTCAATTTAACCAAATCAATTTAGGGATTCCTACAAATTTGTATCAATTGATGCAATTAACCACCATACCCATTCAATTCAACCTAAATAACATCTAAATAATCAATAAAATTCAACAAATAAACTCTTACCTCAAGTTGGATGAAATGGACGACATCTACACTTCAAAATTCCTTGAAATCCTTAGCTCCTCCAAGCAAATTAATGATAGCAAATGATAAAACAATAATCAAACTCAATTTTTTTATCAATTTTCTAATGGATTTGATGAAGAAATGAAGAAGAAATGGAGAAGAAATGGAGCTTGATGGTTCTGCTATGGCAAGGAAGAAAGAAGAAAAATGATCAAATTTTTCTAAGTATGAAATATATAGAAAAATCTATATGGCAAATTACAACTAACTCCTCCAACTTCCATCCATTACACTTTGGTCCAAAATTTTCTGTAATTTATTCTGTCAATTTTGTTAAGATTTAGATATCAGAGTGAGGAGTCATTAAACTTATTTTAATTTATACTTATTTATAAAAATGGTTCTGGAGTCATTCTGTAACCCCGACCAATCACTTTTCACTATTTACCTTAAATTTCTATTTATTTACGATTATGCCATTAGTTATTTTTTCAGTATTCCTAAATGATTTTCACTTTTTTCTTTTTACCAAAATTACACATAAATTATAGTGATCTTAAAGAAGAAAAATGATCAAATTTTTCTAAGTATGAAATATATAGAAAAATCTATATTGCAAATTACAACTAACTCCTCCAACTTTCATCCATTACACTTTGGTCCAAAATCTTCTGTAATTTATTCTGTCAATTTTGTTAAGATTTAGATATCAGAGTGAGGAGTCATTAAGCTTATTTTAATTTATACTTATTTATAAAAATAGTTCTGGAGTCATTCTGTAACCCCGACCAACCACTTTTCACTATTCACCTTAAATTTCTATTTATTTACAATTATGCCATTAGTTATTTTTTCAGTATTCCTAAATGATTTTCACTTCTTTCTTTTTACCAAAATTACACATAAATTATAGTGATCTTTTACCCCCAAGTTAACTTCAGAAATTCTTCTATTGACCAGACAACTCATTTCTTAGCAGTGTTCCTGACACCGTCGATTTCTGGAAAAGTATCAAGTTCGCTTTCTAACTATATCTCTAAAATTATTTCCCACCATTTTAAGACTAATGAACCACAAATTGAGAATTAAATCATACATGTGAGTTATAACTTTCTAGGGTATTACATTCTACCCCCCTACAAATAAATTCGTCCTCGAATTTAAATTAAACATACCTCACTGATGGAACAGGAATGGATATCTGCTCCTCATCTCCTGCTCACTCTCCCAAGTACACTCCTCCATAGACTAATTCCTCTAAAGCACCTTAACCATCGGGATCTCCTTATTTCGTAGCTGTCTGACCTGTCGATCAATGATCTCCACTGGAATCTCCTCATAAGACAGATCATCACTGAGATCCACATCCTGAACCTCCAAAATGTGCGATGGATCGGATATATATGTCCGCAGCATAGATATATGAAAAATCGGATGTACGTGACTCATGCTAGGTGGAAGAGCCAATCTATAGGCCACGTTACCTATCTTCTCAAGAATCTCAAATGGGCCTATAAACCTTGGTGATAACTTACCCGTCTTCCCAAATCTCATAACACCCCTCATCGGTAAGACTTTAAGGAAGACATGATCACCAACTGAAAAATATACATCCTTCCTCTTCGGATCAGTATAACTCTTCTGCCTACTGAAGGCAGTCCTCATACAATCTCTGATCATAGGAACCTTTTCCATAGTCTCTCTGATCAACTGTGGCCCCTCTAGCTGCTTCTCTCCTGGCTCTACCCAACACACTGGAGATCTACACTTTCTACCATATAGTGCTTCAAATAGAGCCATACCAATAGAAGAGTGAAAACTATTGTTATAGGAGAACTCTATCAATGGAAGATAATAATCCCAGTTACCTTTGAAATCCAGAACACACAATCTCAACATATCCTCCAAAGTCTGGATAGCCCTCTCCGACTACCCATCAGTCTGCGGACGAAAAGTAGTACTGAACCGGAACTGGGTACCCATAGCCTCCTGAAACTTCTGCCAAAACCGTGATGTAAACTGTGTACCCCTGTCTGATATGATCACCAAAGGAACTCCATGAAGCCGCACAATCTTATCCACATACAATTGTGCATACTGAGCTGCCGTATAGCTGGTCTTAACCTTCAGAAAATGAGCAGACTTCGTCAGACGGTCAACAATCACCCAAATAGAATCATAACCTCTCAAAGTGTATGGTAGACCAACTATAAAATCCATAGTCACCTGTTCCCATTTCCACTTTGGCAACTCTATCTCCTGAAGTAGCCCTGATGGCTTCTGATGCTCGAACTTAACCTGCTGATAGGCTAAGAATTTCAACACAAACTGAGCTACATCTCTCTTCATCCCTAGCCACCAATAAACATCCCTCAAATCATGGTACATCTTGGTAATCCCTGGATGTACACTATATGCAGAATAGTGAGCCTCTCTCATAATCCGATACCGTAGCCCATCAAGGTTTGGTACACAAATACGCTTTCCACATCTCAATACCCCATCCTCTACTGTGAACTCTATCATCCTTCCATTCTGTACCTCTCCTTTGAGCTTCAGTAGATAAGGATCTCTGTCCTGAGCCACTTTTATATCATCTAGTAATAGTGACTTCACCCGATATTGGTCTATCAGAGCCTGGTTCTGATCCTGGGAACCCAAATCTAACTCCACTCCCAAATCTACCAACTCCCTCATCTCTCTGATCAATGGCCTCTTGCCAATCACAATATGAGCTAGACTGCCCATCGATTTCCTACTCAAAGTATCAGTCACTACATTGGCCTTCCCTGGATGATAGAGGATCTCACAATCATAATCCTTAAGTAGCTCCACCCATCTGCACTGGCTAAGATTTAGATCCTTCTGCTGAAATATATACTGTAAACTTTTATGATCAATATATATCTCGCATTTCGATCCATACAAGTAATGTCTCCAAATCTTCAAGGCAAATATCACAGCTACCATCTCCAGATTATGTGTCGAATAATTTGCTTCATGCTTCTTTAACTGATAAGAAGTATAAGCAATTACTGTACCAATCTGCATCAATACACACCCCAGACCAATCTGTGAAGTATCACAATACACAGTAAATTTCTCCCCCTCTACTGGTAATGCCAACACTGGAGCACTGGTGAGGTAATACTTCAAAGTCTGAAAGCTGCGGTCACGCTCATTAGTCCAGACATAACGCTCTTGTTTCCTCATCAATCTAGTCAATGGAGCTGCAATCCGGGAGAAATCCTTCACAAACCTCCTATAATATCCAACCATACCTAGAAAAATGTGCACCTCTAAAACACTGGTAGGCTGAGGCCAATTAGCAACCGCTTCTATCTTCTGAGGATCCACCATAATCCCATCCTTGCATATTACATGCCCAAGGAAGCACATTTCAGTTAACCAAAACTGGCATTTAGATAATTTAGCATACAACTGATGCTCCCGAAGTGTCTGCAAAACAATTCTCAGATGCTCCATATGCTCCTCCTCACTCCTGGAATAAATAAGTATGTCATCAATGAATACAATGACAAACTTATCTAAATATGACCTGAACACCCTATTCATAAGATCCATAAAAGCAACAGGTGCATTGGTTAACCCGAATAGCAACACCAAAAACTCGTAATGTCCATAGTGGATCCGGAAAGCAGTCTTGGGTATATCACCCCTCCTGATCTTCAATTGGTGATACCCAGACCTCAGATCAATCTTCGAAAAATGGCTGGAACCCTGCAGCTGATCAAATAAGTCATCTATCCGAGGCAATGGATACTTATTCTTCACTGTGACTTTGTTCAGCTGCCTATAGTCTATACACATCCTCAAAGAGCCATCTTTCTTCCTCACAAATAGTACCGGTGCACTCCAAGGAGAACTGCTTGGTCTGATAAACCCTCTATCCAATAGCTCCTATAACTGCACCTTCAATTCCTTCAGTTCAGCTGGAGCTATTCTGTATGGTGGAATAGATATAGGGTTTGTGCCTGCATGCACCTCTATCTCAAACTCAATCTCCCTATCAGGGGACAATCCTGGCAACACATCAGGAAATGCATCAGAAAACACATCAGGAAACTCCTGAACTACCAGTATCTGATCCAACTATACATAAGACTTCTATACATCTACTACATGTGCCAAATAAACTGAATAGCCTTTCCCAATCATCCTCCTAGCCTGGATAGCAGAAATCAGGTTAACCCGAAACTCCCTAATATCACCCTGAAACTCAAACTCTAGTTGTCCCTTAGGTTGGAATCTAACTCTCTTTCGATAACAGTCAATAACTGCTCGGTGTCTCGTCAACCAATCCATACCCAAGATAACATCTAACTCTAGTGCAGACAACTCAATCAAATCAGCACGCAAGATGTGATCATCAATCTCAATAATGCAATCAGGGTAGTAATAATCAACATCCACACTATCACCCATAGGAGTAGCAATAATCAATGGCACATCTAATGATCTCCTCTCCTTATTCAATTTAGGTGCAAAATGTGGTGACACAAATGAGTGAGTAGCACCTGAATAGAATAAGGCATCTGCAATCTCATTCTGAATCAAGATAGTACCTGTGACAACATTGTCTAATCTCTGGGCATCATGGGTGCTGACAGCAAACACTCTGCCCTGGCCCCTACCAGCTGGAGCCTGACTACCACTGGGAGCCTGTCCTCCCCTACCTCTGCCTCTGCCTGTAGCCTCTCTACCCATATTTTGACTCACCTGTGCCACTGGCTGAGAAACTGTAACAAATGGTTGCTGCTGCTCACCCCATAGTGGATATCTGTTAATGAAGTGACCTTGCTAACCACACTTCAAACATGCTCCTGTCTGTAACTGGCACTCCCCTCCGTGCCTCCATCCATAAAACCCACAAACTGGCACACCAGGCATCTGTGCCGCTGGTCTAAAAGAGCCCTGTGAATAAGCAGGTATAGATCGTACCACTGGTGGTCCCCTACGCTGAACTCTCCTCCTCTGACTACCACCTGATGATCTCTGCTCAAACCGAGGTACTGGCTCTACCTGCCTTTGATGGGAGATGCCCTCCCCCCTCCTAACCTGTGATCCTGGACCACCTTTCCTCTTCTACTCCATCTTAGCTCTCTCAATCTTGTATTTCTCCTCCATCTGTGTGGCCTTGTCAATCACTATAGTCAATAAAGTGAACTCTGTAGCTAATAAAGCATTATGGAGTGCAACATGGAGACCCCTCCGAAACCTACTAATCAAATTAGCCTCTGTAGGTACTATATGAGTAGCATATCTACTCAACTGAATAAACTTCTCCGCATACTCCTCCATTGATCTATCCCCCTGCTCAAGCTGCTCAAATCAGATCAAATTACGGGTCTTCATCCCCTCTGTAATAAACTCATCGATAAGACCTCGTCTGAACTCTGCCCATGTAGGTGGGTGCTCACCATAAAGCCTAGGCTCCATATGCCTAGAAAACCAAGTCCATGCCTTACCCTTAAGTAACAGCCCAACTAACTCAACTGCTCTCAACTCAAAACAAGGTAGTCTCCTCACTACCTTCTCCACCTCCTCCAAAAAGTCAACGGGATCAGTACCTCTATCTCCTCTGAACTCAAGTAAGTTAGCTTTAGGAAGCTAAACATTCGATACTCCTCCCTCCTCTATCTCTCTCTGACCTCCCTGTACAGTTGGCTCCCTCTGAGCCCCCACTGGCTGCACAGAAGCCGGTGCCACTGGAACTGCCTCTGGTACTATAGGTGAAGGAACTACTGCTGGAGTAGGTGGTGGCGGTACTTGCTGTCTCTCCTGTCTCATCTCAGCCATCTCTCTCCATAACTCCAATAAACCTTTCATCATCTCCACTCTCCAGGGGTCATCGCCCCTCTCAGAATCCTTTGAAGTCTATTGGGATCGAGACGAACTCTCTGATACAGTAATCTCTCTCACTAGTGACTCATTAGAGGCAACCCCTGCCTCCCTAGTATCTCTATCCCTATCGTCGGATATCTCTGTAATCTGGCAGAAAAAAAAAGGAAACAGTCTCAGAAAATGACAGAAACATGAAATAATAACATATAACAGATGATAACAGCAATAGACATCAAAGGAAATCCTATGCTCCATGGTATACTTAATTCTACCCCATTCTGTACTTAGTCATTATTCCTCTGTAATTTGGGTACTATTCATCTGTAACCTATAATCTAGTGTCTGTAACCTAGAGCTCTAATACCACCTCTGTCATGACCCGATTTCTCGGACCGTGACGATCCTAGGGCATGAGAGATGCCAATGGCGACCGGCACCTGTAGAACCCAGTATCACATTCATAATCTATAAACTTCAATTAATTATCCATTTTAGTTAATTACCATCCATTATGTCATTCTATAATTCATTATGTAAATTTCTGCAATTGGCTGTAACAATTATATCATATCACATAATCATCATATAACTCATATATATACCATCAAGCATCATATACATATGTTCATCTACTAGTTAACCCATATATACCCTATGGAGTAGCTAGATAATGAACACCAAAAATATAATACAGAAATATCAGAAAATATACATCAGACGACTGTAGCAGAAATCCACTGGATGATAGATGTCGGGATTCTGCAACCTACTCCTCTCCTGAAATGGTTAAACAAATAAATACACATGATAAGGGATAAGGGTACAGTATCAATCATATAAGTTTACAGAATCAGTAGCAGTAATCAATAGGAATAACAATGGTCATATCAAGTTATGGAATCATATGGTAAGACAGACTGAGGGCCATGAAACATGTAGACTATGTGTAATCACACAGTCGATCACATATCAAGTAGGCATAAGACTGATCAGGTCCTATGGCCAGGACCAATAACCCTTCCCAGGTAGGGCATCAATATCAATGTGCACATTGCCGACAGTATGTACCCACTACCCTGTCGGTGAGGCAGCTCTGTCAAACCATATTTAGGTCAATATAAATGAGTAACATGTCAATAGACACCATTATGCAATAATGGTATCATCACTATCAATATAATCAATATCTTTCAAATCAAATGGTATTTGAATCAACGGCATAGCAATAAATAATATTCAAGCAAAGATAAAGGATATGGTAATCAACAAAGATATGGAACAAGAGTTAGTTCGGTGACGAAAATTGGTAGGCCAATTGGCATGCCAACGTCGCTGGTGATAATGGCATTCAAATGGTAGGCCTATGGAATATAAACCAATAGGCCAAAGTCAAATGAACTAGGCATTTCATCAAATATATGGTGGGCATACAATGTCAAGCCAATAGGTTAGGTTTAGGTGCAAACTTGACTTGCCCAATTCAATCAACACAAAGTCACATTATCAAACAACATATAAGCATTCAAGAAATAAGATTAAACAAAATTAAAAGAGGTCAAAATGGCATGGATAGTCAAGCAAAAACTAAGCAAAATTTCAAAGGGGGGAATAGTGACTTAGGGTTAGGCCATAGTTGGGTTTTTGCAAATGGTTTCCATTTATCAATTCAATCATATAGGCATGTCAAATGATACAATGTAAACTCACCTAAGCTTCCAAATCCCTTGAACAAGCTCACTTCCACCGAAATTCCCCAAATAAGCTATATAACACACTTTGATCCCAATTCCAATTCTACATCAAATAAACTATCAATTAGTTGCCTATTCACATTCAATTAACTAATTCTAACATCAATTAACATAAACAAACTCTAAATCATCAACTCATCTCTTACAACTTCAATTTAACCAAATCAATTTAGGGTTTCCTATAAATTTTCATCAATTGATGCAATTAACCACCATACCCATTCAATTCAACCTAAATAATATCTAAATAATCAATAAAACTCAACAAATAAACTCTTACCTCAAGTTGGATGAAATGGTTGAAATCTACACTTCAAAATTCCTTGAAATCCTTAGCTCCTCCAAGCAAACTAATGATAGCAAATGATAAAACAATAATCAAACTCAATTTTTCTATCAATTTCTAATGGATTTGATGAAGAAATGGAGAAGAAATGGAGCTTGATGGTTCGGCTATGGCAAGGAAGAAAGAAGAAAAATGATCAAATTTTTCTAAGTATGAAATATATAGAAAAATCTATATGGCAAATTATAACTAACTCCTCTAACTTCCATTCATTATACTTTGGTCCAAAATTTTCTGTAATTTATTCTGTCAATTCTGTTAAGATTTAGATATCAGAGTGAGGAGTCATTAAGCTTATTTTAATTTATACTTATTTATAAAAATAATTTTGGAGTCATTCTGTAACCCCGACCGACCACTTTCCACTATTCACCTTAAATTTCTATTTATTTACTATTATGCCATTAGTTACTTTTTCAGTGTTCCTAAATAATTTCACTTCTTTCTTTTTACCAAAATTACACATAAATTATAGTGATCTTTTACCCCCAAGTCAACTTCATAAATTATTATGTTGACCGGACAGCTCATTTCTAGACAGTATTCCCGACACCACCGATTTCCGAAAAAGTATCAAGTTCGCTTTCTAACTGTGTCTCTAAAATTATTTTTCACCATTTCAAGACTAATGAATCACAAACTGAGAATTAAATTATACATGTGAGTTATAACTTTCTAGGGTATTACATTTCAGGTTTCAAAAAATAGTCAACAACAGTTTCAAACCAACAAACTTGAATTTGTTCATGCCATTAGAGACCTTCAGAGTAGGATAGGGCAAACCTCTACTTCCCAAAATACCTCTGAATCCTATAGACATATAGCACCTGAGACTCCTCAATCCAGGAACGTCAGTGCTATAGAACAAAACCAAACAACTTCTGATGAAGAAGCTTTCAAACAGGATGAAATTCCTCAAATCAGTAGACTGACCTGGCAGAATCCTGTTCCTAGGATTACAGCTCCAGAATTAGGGCTAGAAAATAGACCCAATATCTTAGTCCAGTCT
This sequence comes from Aleurites moluccanus, assembly GCA_948193065.1. NCBI lineage: Eukaryota > Viridiplantae > Streptophyta > Magnoliopsida > Malpighiales > Euphorbiaceae > Aleurites > Aleurites moluccanus. Next base: position 10,131 of record CANXYC011572558.1, read on the forward strand.
AGATTCAATGCCTCATCTGTCTATGGATGGAACTTAGATGGTATGTCTGAATATAACATCCTTAGTTTACTCCAACAGATGACAATGGCAGCAAATGCCTATAGGACCCAATTAGGAACTTCGGATAAACCAATTACTGAACTCCTAATAGCTGGTTTTTCCAGAAAGCTAAAAGGATAGTGGGATTATTATCTAACTCCACACCAACAACAAGAAATCTTAGGTTCAATCAAAACCTTTGAGAATGAAACACATTTTATAGATGATTTAGGTAATACTGTAGAAGATGCGGTGTCAACCTTAATCCTAGCAATATCCCTCCATTTCATAGGAGATCCTTCACACCTCAAAGACAAAAACAGTGAGCTCCTTAGAAACCTTAGGTGTAGAAAGCTTAGTGACTTTCAAAATTTCAAAAACATTTTTCTAACTAGAGTAATGCTTAGGGAAGATTTTAACCAACCATTTAGGAAAGAGAAATTCCTAGCAGGACTACCTAAAATTTTAGGAGAAAAAGTCAGAAACTATATCAAACAAGCCTTTGGTAACCAAATTCCTTATGACCAATTTACCTACAGAAAACTAATTAGTTTAATCTAGAAGGAAGGTCTTAGGATTTGCCAAGACTTGCAGCTCCAAAAACACCTTAAGTGGGAAATGAAACTGTAATATCCTAGAAAAGCTTACTATGTTTTTATGATTAAAGTTCTTAGTATGTGGTTTGAAATTATCAAAATGACTAAAGATAATTTTAAAAACTCAGTTAGAGTGAAAACGAAAAACTTTTCAGAAAAATGTCGGTGTCGATATCGTTGCCGCAAAAATAGCAGCCTAGTCGACAGATGAATTTCTGATTTTGACTAGAGGGTAAATGATTATATATATGCATGTGCAAATATAGTAAAAAGAAAGAGGTGAAAAATATTTAGGAACACTGAAATAATAAACAATGGCAAAATCGTAAATAAATAGAACTTTAGGGGTATAGTGGAATTTGGACTGTCTGAGTTTCAGAACGGCTCTGAAACTATTTTTATTATAAAGTATTAATAAAAATAAGATTTTTAAATTTTCACTTTGAAATCCAAATCTAGATGGAACCATTAGAATAAATTACAGAAGGAAATGTGGCAAAAGTATAATTTAAGAAAAGTTTAAGGACCAAAGTGAAATTTGCCAAATGTAACTTACTATATAAGCTACAATTAAAAAAATTTTGCCCATTTTCTTCTCTTCTTATCCAAAATTTGCTCCTTCCATTTTTCATCGATTTTCTTCAATTTTGTTAAGGAAAATCCATGGAAACTTGAAATAAACTACATATTCTTCATCCTCCATCCATTTGCAACCATGGAAATCAAGAAAATTCAAGAAACAATGGACTAGGGGATTTCGGCCATTTCATCATTTTGAGGTAAAATGATGTTTTGTTTGATTTTATGATTGATTTGGTGTTATTAGATAGTAGTTAGATTGGGTAATGTGTTTAATTATATCAATTGATGCATATAGCATTTTTGCCCAATTTTCAAATCCTAAACCAAAGTTGTATGAGATGACTTGTTAAAATTGGATTAGTATATGTAAATTGAGTATAGAATAAGTTAATTGGAAGTTAATTGATGAATATTCTATGGTTGAATTGTTATAGAAAATTCAATTGAAGAAAATTGCACATTTTGCCTACTTTGAGGAATTTGAAGGAATTGGTGGCAAACCAATTTTGCTAGGCGATTTGGAGTGTTAGGTGAGTCTTTTATGCATCATATGTTATGCCTAAAGTGTTAAAATGTCAATTGGAATTCATATGCAAAAACTCTAAAGTGGCTGAACCCTAATTGGCTATTTTTTACTTGAATTATTCTTGTTTTTCCAATGGCTTTTTCATGCCAATTTGATCCATTTAATGATGTTTATTTATGTGTATATAATGCCTATGGAATTGCTTTTAATGTGTGTTATTGATAATTGGGGCAATGTCAATGCTGCACCAAAACCTTGCCAAAATGTCATTTCATTGTTGCACACAATGTGTTCGATAAAATGCCTAACTCAAAAATCCATAGGCAAATTATTTGAATACCATCGTCGCCAGCGATAATGGCATGCCAATTGCGTCAACTTTTTGTCCGTAAATGACCAACTTATGTTTGATCCCATTGTTGGTTGCTAGACCTTTGGTCACTATATAATCAATTGTTATTGATATCCTATTGATTCTATTGCTCATTCAATTGATTGATGATGAGTTATTGATATTTGGTGATGCCATTATTGTGAA
>CANXYC011572687.1:0-15416 GCA_948193065.1 Aleurites moluccanus
TTAATTGTTTTGCTTAAGCTATACTAAGCTTATTTGTGTATGCATGCCATATAGTTTATTTAATGGGTTCTTCGTGGTATTGGTAGCAATAGCATCACCCGTACCCTAGGACCGTCATGGCTCCTAAGTTGGGCTGTGACACCTAATATAGATGAGCTACGGAATCGGATTATGAGAGAGGCTCACTATTCAGTATATAGTGTACATCTAGGGATTACCAAGATGTACCATGATCTGAGGGATGTATATTGGCGGCCTACAATGAAGGGAGATGTAGCATGATTTATCTCCAAATGCTTAGCATGTCAGCAGATTAAGTTTGAGCAATAAAAGCCATGAGGGTTGCTTTAGCAGATTGAGTTGCCCAAGTGGAAATGGGAGTAGGTTACTATGGATTTTATAGTGGATCTACTGAGGACTACGAGGGGTTATGACTCCATATGGGTGATTGTATACCGGTTGACGAAATGTACTCATTTTCTAGAGGTTAAGACCAGTTATACGGTAGCTCAGTATGCACAGTTGTATGTGGATAAAATTGTGCGACTTCATAGAGTTCCTTTGATGATTATCTCAGATAGGGCTACACAGTTCACTTCACAGATTTAGCAGAAATTTTAGGAGGCCTTGGATACTCAGTTATGATTTAGTACTGCTTTCCATCCGCAGACTGATGGGCAGTCGTAGAGGACAATCCAAACTTTGGAGGATATGCTTCGATTGTGTGTTTTAGATTTCAAAAGTAACTGGGATCAATATCTGCCATTGATAAAGTTTTCTTATAACAACAATTATCACTCTTCTATTGGTATGGCTCCATTTGAAGCACTATATAGTAGGAAATGTAGATCTCCAGTGTGTTGGGTGGACCCAGGAGAGAAGCAGCTAGAGGGGCCAGAGCTAATAAGAGAGATGATGGAAAAGGTGCCTATGATTAGAGATCGGATGAAGACTGCTTTCAGTAGGAAAAAGAGCTACGCTGATCCGTAGAGGAAAGATGTACACTTTGCAGTTAGTGACCATATCTTCCTTATGATTTGACCGATAAGGAGTATTATGAGATTTGGGAAGAGGGGAAAGTTGTCACCAAGATTTGTAGGTCCATTCGAGATTTTTGAGAAGATAGGTAATATGGCCTATAGATTGGCTCTTCCACCTAACATGAGCCGCGTACATCTGGTTTTTCATATCTCAATGCTACAAAAATATGTGTATGATCCATCACATATATTGGAGATACGAGATGTGGTACTCAATAAGGACTTGTCGTATAAGGAGCTTCCAGTTGAGATAGTTGATCGATAAGTCAGGCAGCTCCGAAATAAGGAGATCCCTATGGTAAAAGTGCTCTAGATAAACCAATCAATGGAGGAGTGCACCTGGGAGAGTGAGCAGGAGATGAGAGACAGATATCTATTCCTGTTCCAGCAATGAGGTATGCATTATTTAAAATTCGAAGACAAATTTATTTAAGGAGGATAAAATGTAATACTCTAGAAAGTTATAACTTATATGCATGAATTAATTCTCAGTATATAGTTTAATTGATTTGAAATGATGGAAAATAATTTTAGAGATACAGTTAGAAAGCGAACAAATTACTTTTTTGAAAATTGGCGGTGTTAAGAACACTGCTGAGAAATTAGTTATCCGGTCAACAGATGAATTTCTGATTTTGACCAGGGGGTAAAAGATCATATAAATGCAAGTGTAGTTTTGGTAAAAATAAAGAGGTGAAAAACATTTAGGAACACTAAAAAAGTAACTGATGGCAAAACTGTGAATAAATTAAACTTTGAGGGGAATAGTGAAAATAAGTATGTCTGGATTTCAGAATGACTCTGAAACTATTTGTATAAATAAGTATAAATTAAAATAAGCCTTTTGATTCCACATTTTCAAATCTAAATCCTGACAGAATTGTCAAAATAAATTACAGAAAAAGTTAGGGTCAAAGTATAATTACTTGAAAGTTTAAGGACTAAAATATAATTTGCCATTTTGACTTAATATAAAAGGCAACACTTAGTCAATTTTTGCCATCTTCTTCTTCTTCTTCAAGAGTGGCAGAACCCTTCTCCCTTCTTCTTCCATCCCATTTCTTCATTTTTCCAACCAAATTCCTTAAGAAAAGTTAAAGAAAACTTGAAATTCAACCTAGTTCTACTATTTCCCTCCATTAATTTGCTTGGAAAGCTACAGAAATTCAAGGAATTTGGACTTCATCATTTCGGCTAGGATTCCAAATTGAGGTAAGAAATTGATTTGTTTCTTTTTATGGTTCATTTAGATGATTTAGACATTGAATTGAATGGGCTTTAAGTTAGATTGCATCAATTGATGCAATTGGATAGAAATTCCTAATTAGCTAACCCTAATTGAAGTTGTTTACCTTAGCTATGTTAATTAGTGTTAGGTTGTGCTAATTGATATTAGAATATTTAATTGAAGGCTATTAGATAACTAATTGATGGTTATTTTGGTGTAGAAAACAAGAATTGCACAAGTTGTGCATTTTGCCTCCTTTGAAGATTTTTGGTGGAAATCAATTTTCCTAAGCTATTGGAAGCCTTAGATGTGTTCTATATGCATCATTTGACATGTATATTGCCTTAGAATTGAAATTTGAAAACCATATAAATTTGCCCCATTTTGGCCGAACCATTGGGTACTATTCATGCCCTTGGTTTTGTTTGATTTTCTTTATAATTCCTATGCCATTTTGATCCTTTTTATGTTGTCTAATATTGTATATTTGATTCCTATTATATTGCCTACAATGTGGATTGATTGTTGGTTGAATGGGCTTTGATAACTTTGCACCAAAACCTAGCCATTTTGCCCTTTCAATGTTGCCCACCAAGTGTTTGACAAAATGCCTAGTTGTTTTTGCCTTGGCCTATTGTTTTTTCTTTCATAGGCCTACCATTTGAATGTCATCGTTGCCAGTGACATTGGCATGCCAATTAGCCTACTAATTTCCTTTGTCGAACCAATATTTGTTCCATAACTTTGCTGTTTACCATATCCCTTATAATTAATTGTATATCATATATTGCAATGCCATTGGTTCAATTGCTATTTGATTTGAAAGATATTGAGTTTATTGTTATTGATGATACCATTGTTGTATATTGGTGTCTATTGATATGATGTTCACTTGTATTGACCTAAATGTGGTTTGACAGAGCTGTCGCTTCGACAGGATAGTGGGTATATACTGTCGGTAATATGCACATTGATATTGATGCCTTAGCTGAGAAGGGTTATTGGTCCCGACCATAAGACCTGATCAGTCTTATGCTTACTTAATATGAGATCGACTGTGTGATTACACATGGTTTATGTGTTTCAGGGCCTTATATCTGTCTTACCATATGATTCCATGTCATTGATATGACCATCCATATTCCTGTCAGTTTCTGATATTGATTCTGTAACCCATCATGGTTGATATTGTTTCCATTGTTCCTTTATTACTATGTATCATTGACCCATCCTATTTGATTTGCGATGCATATAGATTCACTGAGTATCTTATATACTCACCCTTTTCTCTATTTAACCATTTCAGGAGAGGAGTAGATTGCAGAATCCCATCTTCAGACATCCGAGGATTTCTGTTTACTGTCATTTCATATAAATATTATATAATTTGTATTTTGGTGTTCATGTTCTAGCTACTCCATGGGGTATATATGGGTTAGTTAGGATATGAACATGTATATGTATGAGATGATATTTTATGGTATATGATGATATTATGATATGTTATAATGATTGTTACAGCCCACTGCACTAGATTACAGAAAGAGTTGGAGAATGACAGAATAAATGATAACTAAGTAAAATGAATAATTAATTGATGGTTATAGATTTTGCATATGATACTGGGTTCTATGGGTATCGGTTACCATTGGCATCTCCTGCATCCTAGGACTGTCGGGATCCAAAAATGGGTCGTGACAAAATAGTTTAAAGTTTTGGGTTCAAAAATGCGAATACGAGAAGTGTCGGGGGAAAAATCGAATTAGCTGAAAGTTAATTAATAAAAATGGCCATCTAATTCTTCAAAAAACAGAAAATTCTCCTCCTTCCTTCATTGTTACCGCTGAAACTCTCCTCCACCCAAAACTCCACTAATTTCTTCTAAACTTCAAGCAAAATCGATAGAAAACTTGATTAAACTACCGATTAAACTTGTTTCAATAAAAAATTCCAAGAAATTCAAGCTAGAAATTGAAGAGAACCTTAACATAAATTTCGGCCACACATTGAATTCTGGTGAGGATAATGTTTCCTTCATTCTTTTGATTCATTTAAGCTATATAAATAATTAGAAACATGATTAGATCAATAGATTTCAAGATTGGATCGAAATTGGAGAAAACCTAAAATTAAGTTTATGTTTAAATTGGATTTTCTGTATAGGTTTTCATAATTATAATTAATGTTTAAACATGTTATTTAGAATCCATTTAAGGCTAAATATGTGGTAAAATTGATTGTAGAATCAAAGGAAATCAAAGAACACTATTTTGCCTATTATAGGCAAACAGGAGTTTTATCTCATAAACGATTGAATCGTCGATTCTGGTGAGTCATATGTATGTTATTATGCATGTTTAAACCTTAATTTGATCAAGTTGAAATGAATATGAAACCTGCATCCTTTTGACATTTTCCATTCCTTTGAATTTTCCTTGAATTCAAGCTTCGATAATGTTGTTTATTGATGTATATAAACCTTGTTTGAGAATACCTTTGTGTTTGTTGCTATTGGGGCTTGAATTGTGAACTTTGGCTTTTGATCAATATGTCCCAAAATTATATTTCTTTGGTCCTAAAATGGTGCACACCAAGTGCTCGATGAAATGACCTTTGTTAATTTCCTTAAGAATCCAATTGTTACCAAATTTGCTAAAATGGTGACTTTCTTTGTCACTAGTGTAAACGTGTCTTCTTAACATATTTTGAACTTGTATCCTAATTGACTTTTGTGGAATTTTTCCTATACTATAATGTTTCTTTGTTAAGTATAATGATTTTATATGTGTTTACATGCCTAAACAACTCAGTTGAGCTAGAGTTACAGAAACCGAACCTTGTTGATTTTCTTGCCTATTTGATATTTTATTTGCTATCTTTAGCCTATTCTAATATTTGTATGACAGAGCTACCTTACTAAAAGGGTAGTGGGTAAATACCATCAGTATTTTTTACAATGAAATTCCAGTGATACCCTAGCTGGGAAGGGTTATGGTCCTGGCCATAGGGTCTAATCCATCTTAATGTATTTACATGTTATATTGATAATAATATGCATTTCATGGCCTAATATATATTATATATACATGTTTATTATTTCTCACAGAGCCTATACATTTATATTTGATGTTTATAAACCATTTTCCTTGATTTAGTCCTTTGGTGTGCTATCCATAAACCAATTGTTAATATTGTTCATTTATTGCTACCTACCTAACATGTGTGTGATAATGTATATATTGATTCACTGAGTATGAAAGTACTCACCCTTTTAGTGGTTTTATCTTTTCAAGTCAGGAATAGAGCTGATCTAGGATTTCTTCATCAGTAGATCCAGTTGTGTTATAATAATGTAAATATTGAACTTGTATATATTCCTAGTATCTATTTTAGATGCTCCATGGATATGAAAATTATTGGGATGATTAAGCTTAGTATGGTCTGTAATATTATTCATAACTGATATTATATATATACGAAATATGTTGAGATTAGATATGAACACAGATGATGACAAATAGTCTGATTATATGGATATAGATATGTTATAATAGATGATATTTACATATTAATATTCATAACTGATATTATATATATATGAAATATGTTGAGATTAGATATGAACACAGATGATGACAAATAGTCTGATTATATGGATATAGATATGTTATAATAGATGATATTTACATATTATAGAAGGGTTCTACGAGTGTCGATAGCCTTATGCTGCTCCTACATCCTAGGACGTCATGTTCCAAAATTGGGCATAGGTGTACCATGGAGCATAGGAAATCCAGTCTCGTCATTTGTTGTATTCATTAAATATGTGTTTATTCTGCGACAACCATACGTGCTAAATAATTTTGTTTGCCTATTGTAATGATTAAAATGTCTACGGAAGAATGTGAACATGCTATTGAACCTACTCCTAGGAGATCAGAAGAGCCCAATAGAGAGGCAGAAGTGTAATGATTAAAATGTCTATGGGAGAACATGAACGGGCTATTGAACCTAATCCTATGAGATCAAAAGAGCCCAATAGAGAGGCAAAAGTAGCCTCAAATGTGTCATTAATCATAGAGGAATCAAAAGAACCTCCTAGATCCAGGAGAAGGACAGAGGAAACTAAGGAAGTTGAAGATCCCTGGAGATTGAAAGTGATGCAAAGAATGCTAAAATTGAGAAGAGAACTATAGGAATTGAGAAAAGAAAGATAGGTAGTGCCACCACCGGCACCACGAGTCGTTCCACCATTTCTTGTGCCACCTATCGCCGCACCAGTTGGGCCAGTGGTACAAGAGGGTCACAAAGTGACTAATGAGAGTGGAATCAACATGTTTAACTTTCTGAAGCTAAGTATGCTAGAATATAAAAGTGGAAGAGGTGAGGAAGTTATTAATTTTCTAGATCAAATAGAAAAGGTGGTAAGAAGACTTCTATGTTCAGATATCAGAGCAGTGGAGCTTGTTGGTTTATTGTTAAAAAAAAAAGGCGTAGACTTGGTTTTCTAGGCATATTGAGATGCAATTATGCAGTGATGCACCACCGAATTAGACATAATACAGGGCTTCATTTTTGGATGAATTTTTAACAGAGGGAGTTAAAAATAAAAACATAATTTAGTTTAAATAGCTGGAACAAGGTAATTTGAGTGTAGAAGAGTATGCCGATGAGTTTATCAAGCTGAGTAAATATGCCAGCAAGATTGTACCTACTGAAATGGACCTAATCAGCAGGTTTAGATGGGGATTGCATGCCTTCCTACATAATGCATTGTTATCTGCTGAGTTTTCTTTTTTATCCAAGATTATTGATCAAGCAGTCCAAATGGAAGAAAAGTATAAAGAAGAAAGAGTAAAAAGAGAACAAAAAAGGAAGATTGAGTATGGAAAATAGAAGAGAAGAGGTGAAGGGAGTTCTTAGTAGAGACAGATAGAAACTACAATAGTTAGAACTGAGCAGAGACCACAGACAAGTGGTAAGAGAGGAGGTTAGGGTAAAGGTATCACAGGGCAGTCTGTATCTAAATTTTCACAAAGATCATCTAGATCACCAGTGCAGACAACTAATGTTCCCATAAGTGATTTTTGTGGGAAGAGGCATGGGGGTGAATGCAGAAGACAGACAGATGCATGTTTGAAATATGGCCAGCATGGTCACTACGTGAAGAATTATCCTTTGTGTGGAGAACAACAAACTACTATAACAGCCTCATAACCTACTGTACAAATGAGTACAAATAACCAAAGGCAAAGGAAGAGGATCAGGATAAGGACATACTAGTGGTCATGCACTAACTTGTAGAGGGCAAGGTAGGGTCTTTGCAGTTAATGCTCAAGAAGCTCAAAGATCAGGCAAGATGGTAATAGATAAGATTCCTGTGTCATGTCAAATATTATTTGATTTTGGTCCCACACATTCCTTTGTATCACCCAAATTGCATCTAAATTAGGAATTCAAAAAAATTGGTGTCAATACCCTTAGAAATATTTACTCCCTTAGGTGAGAGCATAGAGGTAAAATATGAATACCAGAGTTGTAAAGTAGAAATATAGGGTAGAATTGTACCAATTAACTTAGTAGAATTGTCTATGCTGGAATTGGATGTGATATTGGAAATGGATTGGTTAACCACTTATCATACAGTAATTGACTGTTTTGAAAAGAAGATTAAATTTCAACAAGAGGGGTATGACAAATTTGAGTATCAGCGTGGTAAGAGTGATTTGGGATTTAAACTCCTTTCTGCTATTGGGGCAATGAGACTCCTACGAAAGGGATATCTTGCATATTTGGCAAGTGTAATGGATACTCAGAAGACTTTAAAGGGAGTTGATTAGATTCATGTTGTCAATGAGTTTCCATACTTATTTCTCGAAGATTTTCCAGGTTTGCCACCAAAGAGGGAGATTGAGTTTGAAATTGAAGTTTATCTAGGTATAGATCCTATTTCAATCCCACCTTATAGAATGGCTCCAATAGAACTAAAAGAATTAAAAATACAGTTGCAAGACTTGCTGGATAAGGGGTTTATCAGACCCAGTAGTTCACCATAGGGCACTCCTATGTTATTTGATAAGAAGAATGATGGTTCACTACAAATGTGTATTGATTACAGACAGTTGAATAAAGTAACCATCAAGAACAAATCTCCATTGCCTCGAATTTATGATATGTTTGATCAGTTGCAAGGAGCCTGCTATTTTTCCAAGATTGACCTTAGATTCGATTATCATCAATTAAGAATTAAGAATGAAGATGTGTCAAAAACTTCTTTTAGAACCTGAAAAGGTCACTATGAATTCCTTATATTGCCATTTGGATTAACTAATGCCCCTACTGCTTTTATGGACCTGATGAATCGGGTGTTCAAGCCCTATTTGGATAAGTTTGTCATTGTATTCATAGATGATATTTTTATCTATTCCAAAAGCCAGGAAGAACATGAAGAACATCTGAGAATGGTGTTGTAGATATTATAAGAGCATAAGATGTATGCTAAATTGTCGAAGTGTGAATTCTAGCTTATAGAGGTATGTTTCCTTAGCCATATTGTGGGGAAATATGGTACATGCTATTTGTTAAAGATTTTTCAAGAATTGCAGCTCCAATAACTAAACTGACCAGAAAGCAAGAAAGATTCATATGGACTGATGAAAGTGAGAAGAGCTTCCAAACTTTGAAATTGTGTTTTACATTGGCACTAGTGCTGGCTTTGCCAATAAAGAATGGCAAATTCACAGTATATTGTGATGCATCGAGGGTCGGACTTGGTTGTGTCCTAATGCAAGATAAGAGGGTAATTGCTTATGCTTCTCGTCAATTGAAAAAACATAAGTTAAATTATCATATACATGATTTAGAGATGGTTGCAGTTGTATTTACCTTAAAGATTTGGAGGCATTACTTATATGGGGAGAAATGTGAGATTTACACATATCATAAAAGTTTACAGTATATTCTGCAGTAGAAAGACCAGAACCTTCAACAGCAAAAATGGGTTGAACTATAGAAGGATTATGATTGCCAAATATTGTATAATCCAAGTAAAGCTAATGTTGTGGCACATGCATTGAGTAGGAAATCTATAGTGAGTTTAGATCACATCACAATTGCAAGTAGACAAATAACCAGAGATGTGAAAGAGTTACTTGATATGGGAGTACAGTTTGAATTAGGAACCCAAGATTGAAACCATGCTCTGATAGCCTAATTTCATATGAAGCCAACCTTAATTGATAAGATTAAAGCAGCACAAGACAGAGATTCACAGCTATTAAAGTTAAAATAAGATGTTCGAGCTAGGAAAGCCACAGAATTCACTATTGATATTGGGGTACTGAAATATAGGAAATGGCTATATGGTGCCAAATGTAGATGGGCTTAAAGAGCGAATTATGAAGGAGATGCATTATGTATTATACAATGTTCATCCTGGAATAATGAAGATGTATCATGATTTAAAGTAGCATTATTGGTGGCCCAATATGAAAAAGAATATAGCTCAATTTGTCTCCACTTGTTTAGCCTGTCAACATGTTAAATTTGAATATTAGAAGCCATCAGGGCTATTGCAGGAGATAGAATTGCCAGAGTGGAAATGGGATCAAGTAACCATGGATGTGGTTGGTTTACCTAGAACTTCACTAGGATATGACTCTATCTGGGTAATAGTTGATCGATTGATTAAGACAACTCACTTCCTAGAAGTGAAAACTAGCTATACAGCTGCTCAGTATGCCCAGTTGTATGTTGATAAGATAGTACAGCTTCATGGCATACCTTTAACTATTATTTCAGATAGAGGGACTCAATTTACTGCATGGTTCTGACAGAAATTCCAAGAGGCACTAGGCACCCAATTGCACTTTAGCACAACCTTTCATCCACAGACAAATAGGCAATCAGAAAGTACAATTCAGACATTAGAAGATATGCTCCGTTTGTGTGTGCTTGATTTTAAAGGGAATTGGGATCAATACTTGCCTTTGATTGAATTTTCCTACAACAATAGTTATCATTCGACTATTGACATGGCGACATATGAAGCATGGTATAGTAGGAAATGAAAATCTCCTATGTGTTGGGTTAAACCAGGGGAAAAGCAACTAGAAGGCCCTGAATTGATCAAAGAAACTATGGATAAGATCCTTATTATTCAAGAAAGAATGAAGACAGCATTTAGCAGACAGAAGAGTTATGCAAACCCGAAGAGAAAAGATGTTCATTTTTTATAGGTGATCATGTGCGCTTGAAAATTCCACCTATGAGAGGTGTAATGAGATTTGGCAAGAAAAGGAAGTTATCACCTAGATATGTCGGGCCATTCAAGATATTAAAGAAGGTCAGCAATATGTCTTATTGGTTGGCACTCCCATATAACCTGAGCCACTTTCATCCAGTGTTTCATGTTTCCATACTATGTAAATATGTGTCTGATCCATCACATATCCTAAAACAATAAGCCATTGGGGTTGATAAAGACTTGACTTATGAAGATATACCAGTGAAGATAATAGATCAACAAGTCAGGGAATTGCGTAATATAAAGATCCCAATGGTTAAAGTATTATAGATGAACCAAACGATGGATGAATGTACCTGAGAAAGTGAGAAGGACATGAGAATAAGATATCCATTCTTATTCCAGTGACAAGGTACGTATGATTTAAAAATTCGAGGATGAATTTTATTGAAGGAGGGTAGAGTGTAACACCCTCAAATTTTATTTATATAATCTTGAATATATGTTATTTAAGCATTAATAAAGTTAGTTTAGATGTTATAACATCATACTTGTGCGATTTGACAAATTGCTAAAAACTGATCAGGTACATAGGTAAGCACGTCAACATTTTAATTAACGAAAGATTCAGAATTTTAAATTTTTAATATTACCATTAGACTCATAAGCTGGAGAAATATAAGAATTATTATTTTAAAATTAAAATGGGATAAAAAGATAAATAGTTAAAAGTTTCGGGTTCAAAATGCAAATATAAGAAGTGTCGGGAGGAAATCGAATTGGCTGAAAGTTAATTAATATAAATAGCCATCTAATTCTTCAAAAATCAGAAAATTATCATCCTTCCTCCATTGTTACATCTGAAACTCTCCTCCACCCAAAACTCCATCGATTTCTTCCAAACTTTAAGCAAAATGGATAGAAAACACAATTAAATTACCGATTAAACTAGTTTCCATCGAAAATTCCAAGAAATTCAAGCTATAAATTGAAGAGAACCTTAACCTAAATTTTGGACGCACCTTGAATTCAGGTGAGGATGATTTTTTTCTTCATTCTTTTGATTAATTTAAGCTATATAAATGATTATAAACATGATTAGATCGATAGATTTTATGATTGGATAGAAATTGGAGAAAACGTAAAATTAGGTTTATGTTTAAATTGGATATTCTGTATAGGTTTTCATAATTCTAATTAATGTTTAAATATGTTAGTTAGCATCCATTTAAGGCTAAATATGTGGTAAAATTGATAGTAGAATCGAAGAAAACCGAAGAACATTACTTTTGCCTATTATAGGCAAATAGGCGTTTTATCGAGTAAACAATCAAACCGTCAGTTCTGGTGAGTCGTATGTATGTTATTATGCATGTTTAAACCTTAATTTGATCAATTTGAAATGAATATGAAACCTTCATCCTTTTGACATTTTCCATTCCTTTGAATTTTCCTAGAATTCAAGCTCCAATAGTGTTGTTTTTTGATATATATATAAACCCTGTTTGAGAATGTCTTTGTGTTTGGTGCCATTGGGGCTTGAATTATGAACTTTGTCTTTTGATCAATATGTCACAAAACTATATTTATTTGTTCCTAAAGTGATGCACACTAAGTGCTCAATGAAATGACCTTTGTTAATTTCCTTAAGAATCCAATTGTTACCAAATTTGCTAAAATGGTGACTTTCTTTGTTACTAATGTAAATGTGCCTTCTTGACATATTTTGAACTTGTATCATAAATGACTTTTGTGAAAATTTTCCTATACTATAATATTCCTCGATTAAGGATAATGATCCTATATGTGTTTACTTGCCTAAATAGCTCAATTGTAATAGAGTTACAGAAACTGAACCTTGTTGATTTTTTTACCTATTTAATATTTTATTTGCTATCTTTAGCCTATTCTAATGTTTGTATGACAGAGCTACCTTATTGATCAGGTAGTGAGTAAATACCATTAGTATTATACACAATGAAATTCCAGTAATACCCTAATTGGAAAGGGTTATAGTCCTGGCCATAGGATCTTATCCACCTTTTGCTATTTACATGTTATTATGATTTTGATATGTGTTTCATGGCCTAGTATGTGTTATATATACATGGTTATTATTTTTTTCCAATGCCTATATATCTATATTTGATGTCTATAAACTATTTTCCCTTATTTGGTCCTTTGGTGTGTTATCCATGAACCAATTGTTAATATTGTTTATTTTTTGCTACCTACCTAACCTGTGTGTGATAATGTATATATATACTCAATGAGTATGAAAATACTCACACTTTTAGTGGTTTTATCTTTTCAGGTCTGGAATATAGTTGATCCAGGATTTCTTCATCAGTGGATTCAGTTCTGCTATAATATATAAATATTGAACTTGTATATATTCCTTGTATATATTTTAGATGCTCCATGAATATGAAAATTATTAGGATGATTAAGCTTATTATGATCTGTAATATTATTAGTAACTGATATTATATATATATGAAATATGTTGAGATAAGATATGATCACAGATGATGATAGATAGTCTGATTATATGGATATTGATATGTTATAGCAGGTGATATTTACATATTATATGTAATACCCTAGAAAGTCCTAACTCTTATGCATGATAAAGTTCTCAGTATATAGATTAAAATCATCGAAATGATCAATGATAATTTTAGAAAATTAGTTAGAGCGAAAATGAGAAAAATTTTCGGAAATCGTCAGTACCGATATAGCTGCCGAAAAATAGCAGTATAGTCGACAGATGAATTTTTGAATTTGGATTGAGGGTAAATGATAATGTATATGCATGTATGAATACAGTAAAAAGAAATATGAGAAAAATATTTAAGAACACTGATAAAGTAAGCGATGGCAAAATCATAAATAAAGGAAACTTTCGATGAATAGTAAAAATTCGATAGTCTGAGTTTCAAAACGGCTCTGAAACTATTTTTATTAATTAATATTAATAAAAATATGATGTTTGAATATTCACTTTAAATTCCAATTCCCGACAGAATTATCGGAATAAATTACCAAGCGAAAAAGGACCAAAAGTAAATTTTAGAAAATTGGAGGACCAAAAGGGTAATTTATCATTTTTATCTTACTATATAAAGGTGCCTTAGGAAAATTTTTTGCTAAAATTTTCTTCTTTGGCCATGAGCTTCCATCTTCCATTCCAATTGATTTTTCTTTCAAATTTGTGAAAGAAAAGTGTTGAAAACCATAAACTAAAACCATACAAACAACTAATCTACCAAAATCAACCATAGAAATTCAAAAAAAGTCAAGAATTTCTTCAAAGTGGATTTCGGCCAAAAGAGGTAATTTGAATAAAATGTTTGTTTGTTGGTTTTTATGGTTTAATTAGGTTAATTTGATGGTAATAGGATTGGGTAAATGGTTTAATTGCATCCATTGATGCATTAAATAATTTTCCCTACTTTTAAAACCCTAAAATGAAGTTGTGAGTTTGAAATTTGGGTATATGAATTAGGATGTGTAAATTGGCTATAGAATAAGTTAATTGGGTATTAATTGGAGTTTAATTGATGTTTGTATTGTTGTAGAAAATTCGATCGGAGAAAATCGTTGATTTTAGCCTAATGTGCTTGATGATTTGGAGTGTTAGGTGAGTCTCTTATGCATCAAATTACTTGCCTAAATTGTTAGAATGAAATTTGGAATCCAATTGTGGAAAATGCATTGTGGCCGAACCCTAATTGTGCAATTTGCCTAGTTTTTGTTCATACTTTTGACTTGTTTTTCCATACCTAATTGATGCCTTTGATGAAGATTATTGAGTTGTGGTTATTGCCTATAAATTGCTTTCCATATGCTTGTTTGTTGATAATTGGGGCAATGTCAATATTGCACTAAAACCATGCCGAAAAATCCGTAGGCCAACCATTTGAATGTCACCGTCGCCAGCAACAATGGCATGCCAATTGTGACAACTTTTTGGCCGCAAATGACCAAATTATGTTTTTTCCCATTTTTGGTCGTTAGACCTTTAGTCGTTGTTTTATCGATTATTATTGATGTCTTATTGACTATATGCTCATCCAATTGATTTCTGATGAGTTATTGATATTGCCGATGCCATTATTCTGAAATGGTATCTATCGATGTGTTTATCGTTTCTATTGACTCCAACTTTATTGCATGTCTTTGTTGATTTCCAAACTATTTAAATTGTCATTGATTGATTGATATTGAGTTTGTTGAGATGGAGGATACCATTGTTGCCTAATGGTGTCCATTGATAAGTTTCTTTCTTGTATTGATCTTAATGTGGTATGACAGAGCTAAAGATCCGACAGGATAGTGGAAAAATATTGTCGGCCTTGTGCACATTGTATTATTGGTACCCTATCTAGGAAGGGTTATGGTCCTAGCCATAAGACCTGATCAGTCTTATGTTTACTGATATTGATATAATGGAGACTGTATGTTCACATATAGTCCATATTGATGCTACTAGAGATTGTATAAGTTCATACAATCCATCCCTTTTATCTGTCTTTTTCTTATTGTATTGAGCCTATGGTATTTTTATTGGCCTATTCTGGCACTTTCTGGCACTATTTTCTGTAAATTGTTTATATCAAGCTTTTAATATCATTGAATCTTCTGTTAACCTTATATTTATTGGCGATGCATATAGATTCATTAAGTATCTTATATACTCACTCTTTGCTTGTTTAACCATTTCAGGGGAGAAGTAGATTGCAGAATCCTATCGTCTATCATCCGAGGATTTCTGCTTGCTGTCATTGATGTATATATATATTTTGCATTTTGGTATTTTGATGTTCATAATCTAGCTGCTCCATGGGGTATGTATGGGTTAGCTAGGATATGAACAGTTGTATATATGTGATGATGATAT
>CANXYC011572817.1:0-10533 GCA_948193065.1 Aleurites moluccanus
TAAACTTTCTAAAATAAATAATTTAACAATAAAAATATAATACATAAAAAATATTTATTTTTAAAATTTAATTATTTAATTAAATAAATTTAATACTATCATGATTTTAATAAAAATACTATTAACTAGTTTTAGGTATTAATTTAAAAAAAAATTAATTACAGATATTATGCTAACTGGAACAAAAAAAAATTGGACTGCACTTTTAAATTAATTTAATAAAAAATTAAAAAAATATTAATTTAAAAAAAATAAAAATAAAAATATAGCGCAGTTAATTAAAATGCAGGCCTCCAATTTTTTAAAATTCTTCACATTTAATTAAAATATTCTAAATGTTAACTTAAAATATTACGCAAAACAATATTAATAAAATGAGAATAACTTTTTAACATTTCTAAGTTAATATTAAAAAGTTTAAACAACAATCAATCACAAAATAAAAAAAAATAATGTAGAAAAAAATAATAACTTACTGATTGTGCGGTTAAACGAAAAATACTTAGAGAGTTGAAAAATTAAAGAGTCTAAATCTAACAAAATATTATTATAAATAATTAATTTACAAATTGATAAAAAAAATAATAACACTAACAAATTTAATATTATGTGTGTAAATTATTAATTTTAACTAAACTTTCTAAATTTAACAATAAAAATATAATACATCAAAAATATTCATTTTTAAAATTTAATTATTTAATTAAATAAATTTAATACTATCATGATTTTAATAAAAATACTATTAACTAGTTTTAGGTATTAATTTTAAAAAAAATTAATTACCGATATTGTGCTAACTGGAATAAAAAAAAATGAAAGCCTGCACTTTTAAATTAATTTAATAAAAAATTAAAAAAATATTAATTTAAAAAAATAAAAATAAAAATAAAAATATAGCGCAATTCTTGGATGCGCTGCATCAGACAGCGCGGGCCTTGGATGCGCTGTGTCAGACAGCGCGGGTATCTGATGCGCTATTGGTATAAACAGATAATAATAATAGATTTTATTATAAAATGATAATTTTTTTTTTTTGTTATTTTTAAGAAAAAAGCTCCAATATCAAGGCCTTCCTTAAAATATGACTCTTCTAATATAGTCTATACTTTGTTTGCTTGTAATTGAAATATAAACTTACCTTGTGATTTCACGCTTGTAATAAATAGGTGATATGTTGGCACTTGCATATCCAATAATTTTCTTTATTAGACATTTTATTGCCAAAGTGTAACATCTCACATCATCGATGATGAATAGAAAATCAAAGTGATTTATATAATTTAACTAGCTATTATTTAAATAATTTGAGTTAATTCTTTTAATTCGAGTTTGAACTATAAAATAATAAATTATATGAAACTAATTTTAGGTTGAGCAGTTATAATTTAATATCAAAATTGTCTTGGGTTAAATTATGTGGAGCTGATGGACTCATAGGAAAATAGTTATTCGTGAAGCAGAGCACAAAATGAAACCGCCTAAGTCATATTGTGCGGAGTTGATGAATCCATAAGGAAATGACTATCCGTAGAGTAGAGTACGATATAGAGTCGCCCGCAGCACTAGCGAATCGCAATATCTAAATGAGAACATCGCATTCTAAAGGAGGGGAGAGTGTAACATTCCACATCGATAGTGAATAGAAAATTAAAGTAGTTTATATAGTCCAACAAGTTACGATTTAAATAACATAAGTTAACTGTTTTAGACCAGAGTTAAATTATAAAATAACAGGTTATTTGGAGTTAATTTTAAGTCAGACCATTACACAAATGCCTTAATTCTGTTAAATTTTATTGATGTGACATAAAAATAATTTAAAAATTATCTTTCTTAATAATTTAAAGTCCAACTAGACATTTTAAATCCCACAATCAATTTAAAAATTGAAGTAATTATAAAAAATAAAAAAATAACTTTAAAATAAATTTCAAAATTTCTAATCTCAATCTTTCTAATTTTCTTTCGCTTATGGGTAACCAAACAATTTATACCCATTTTTCTTTCATTTTTTTTTACTTTAATAGTGACAACAAAAATGATTTTCGAAATTCCTAAATTTCTAATTTCAATATTTTAAAATTTCTCTATCTTTCTAGACAGTTCACGACTCACTTTCCTTTCACTTTTTGCTCTAACACTATAAGAAACTATTGAGGTATCAATGGAAATTACTGACGAAAAGTATTCCATCGATAATTGCCAACGATTTACTGACAGAATTTGTATCTCAATAAATTTCTTATTCTACCAACCTTATTATGTCAACGGAAATTGGTCGGTAATTACTAATGAAAAATAGGAGGTTGGCAAACATGGTGGGAATTACTCATGCTTAAAAATACTGATTGTTTAGCGACTACTTACAGACAGAAACTAAGCGTGAAATTTTCGTATTTCTTTTTTATTACTGATGTATTACCGACGATATGCTTTTTCATGTGACATGCTATATTCCATTAGTAATATGTCAGTGATAATTAAAACTATTTTTCATAAATATTACCTACGAAATATAGCATGTCACACGTAAAAGCATGTAGTCGGTAATTAAATAACTATACAAACATATGAACCATCAACAAAAATCGTTTGTGTCGTTCCATTTCTCTCATCTCTCTCTCTATTATATATATATATATATATTCCATTTCTCTCATCTCTCTCTTATATATATATATATCACCGCATCACCGCCGACAATCATAACATCATTTTTCATCATTGGCTGGCATTTTGAATGTAAGATTTTTTTTTTCTTTGTTTGGTTTTAATTTAATTTGTTTACTTTATTGAGGGTTTTTAATCAAAATATTTTGGCATTTAAGGAAGCTCTAATTCGCCGGTGTTCAACCGAAACCCAATAGCTGTTATTTCACCGTTGTTCTACATTTTCCAGGATATATATATATATATATATGTACTTCTTGATGCGTGTTTGAATAGCATAAACACGACTAGTCATTTTATATTTGTTTGTCGAATAACAGATTTTAAATTTTCAACTTTAATACTGAGGCAACATTTAATTTAATTTTCATAATAACTGTTAACTGTTAGTTGTTGTTGATAATTGGTCGCTGTTAGTTTATAGCTGATTGTTGCACATATTTGATAAAATTATTATGAATTTGTTAGCTGTTAATATGTATAATAACAATTAAAAATAAATATTTTTATATATTTTTTTATTTAAATATTATTTTTAATAGGATAATTTAAATTTTTTACTTAAACAGAATTATTTTGAAAAAACTCCAAATTGGAGTTTTTATAAAATGCAGCCATTTAACTACTTAATAACTAATATTTATTATTAATTAAATAGATTTAATATAATTATCTGGAGTAAACAAAAATAACAACTGCATCAAACAGTTTTATTAATTTTAATATATATTTAAAATGTGTTACATTTTGTTGAAGAGAAATGGGAGAAAAAATAATAAATTTGAGGGGCAGGGGAAATATTCCATGCAATAAGAATATTTATTTAATAATATTTTTGAAAATATATAATATTATTAATAAATATTAAAATTTAACAA
Organism: Aleurites moluccanus; assembly: GCA_948193065.1. Lineage (NCBI taxonomy): Eukaryota > Viridiplantae > Streptophyta > Magnoliopsida > Malpighiales > Euphorbiaceae > Aleurites > Aleurites moluccanus. Next base: position 3,552 of record CANXYC011572817.1, read on the forward strand.
TCTTTATTACAACAAATATTAAAATGTTAAATAAATATCTCTACAACTTCATTGATCTCATTATATTTTTTTAAAAAACCTGGTTTAAAATACTTTTATATATGGAATAATATTCTCATACTAGATCAGTTAAAAAATCGGTAAAAACAGATAATCATATAGTTAAAAGTTCAACTGGAATCGAATAAATTAAATTGAGATTAAACCGAAAATAATTAATTAATATTATATAATAGAAAAAGTATAAATTAATATGCTAATATTAATTAATTTAATATTAATTCTTTCATTTTATTCTTAAATCTAATTTAATTATAATAAATAAAAAAGTAAATAATTAAATAAAATAAAATAATATATATGTATATGTAATTTTTGCTCAATTTAATTTTTTTATCATTATATCTATTCATTTTTATTTTTAAATTTTTTTATATTATTTTAATATTTTAATTTATTTAATTTTATATAAATTTATAATTATTTAAGTTAATTTAATATTAATTTGATGAGTTTTAAATTCTGACTTATTATAATATGAATGATAATTTATTTTTATTTAATTTTTAAATAATAATATGCGTTGTTATTAACATTATTATTATAATATATTTCATTTATACAATTAATAATAATAATAATTTAAAAAAGAAAAAAGTAAAAAAAAAAAAATGGCCCATTTCTGCAAAACTATCTGCCAAAATCAAAATGGTGTCATTTTAAATCTTTCAAGACGACCTGGTTTGTTTTGGATTAGACTATAATAAAAATTTTCAAAAACAAAATAATGTTATTTTGATCAAGAAATTTAAAATAAAATAGAAAAAAATACCCACTCAACTAAAAATTTGGTTCAAGTCAGCCTTTTAGTCTATTTAAAAAAAAATGATAATTGAAAATAAATCGGATCGACCAATTAACTGTTCTCGATTTTTAAATTGAATCAATCAATTTGATCCGATTTTCAAAATACTGATATGGAACATCCAGATTTACATATTTAAAATCTCTCTTAGTATTTTAAATAAATTATCATTTTAATAAAATTATAAAATAAACAATTTTTATTATATTTTTTATATATCAAAATTTTCAAGAAAAATTAAGACTATTAAAATATAAATCATTTTCTTTGGTATTATAAAAAATATATACAATCATTTGACTTCCTGCTTTAAAGACAATATTGCCAACATGGATAGGGATGAGGCATGAGATAGATGTCACGTCCCATTATAGGGGTATGACGATTTTAGGGTACGAATAAATTTAAGGTCGCCAGATACCTGTAAAATTTGTTAACATGTCAATTTCAATTAATCATTTATTAATTTTCATAATCTGTATAGCAAATTTTATTCTCAATCATACATACTTTGTTTCAGTCATAATCACATAGTATCTATCTTATTAATCATGTGCTTCTGTCATTTTGCTTATTTTTAAATCTTATTATGCTTATAACATCTTATAACATATTAATTAGTTTGATTATATACATAGTACCCTATGCATTATTTTCTTATCTATATATAATATCATGGAACTCAAAAGAATTTACCTTTTAACTTCACAAGATATAACAATTATCATAAACTCTTCGACATCCTAAGTTGGAGGAAGAAATGACTTTGAATGTAGCTTATACTACATTTTCCTATAAAATAATAAATAATTATGAGGTGAGTATAACAATATTCAATAAGCTAATTATACATCATTAAAAATATACATTAAATGGGTAGCAATGGAGGAACAAATGGAAGGGTTATCAAAATAGGAAGGTAACAATGATTGATGAGAACAAATAAAAGAGTTATCAATGTTCATATTTTATAGGAGGGCAATTTGTACATCAAATACCACGGATAGAAGAAATGGACAACAATAATGAATGACTTTAGGTAGCTGGGTTTACGGTATCAAATTCACAAGTAAAAGCAATAAACAACAATAAAGTGGTATCATTGAACAAGAATTAGGTGGGTAACAATGAAAGAGTAAAACAATAGGATTATCAAGTTAAGTAAATAACAATGAATAAGAAGAATAGACAAAATGGGTGTCAATGTTATATTTTAGAAATCAGTACTTTGCACACAAAATGCCATGGGTGAAATGAATGGGTATCAAAGAATGGTGTCACTAAACAATTTGGCAACAGTAACACATATATATGTAGAACACATATATACATGTAAGGATGTGGAAATAATAGATAAAGGGCCAATAACAGTAACAGTAATAGTATATTAGAATCAGTGAAATAGATAAGGTAGACCAGGCCTTATGGTTAGGACAAGTCCCTTCCTAGCTAGGGTAAATATTATAAAGAGTCCATTATGCATAATGTTGATGGTATTTACCCACTATCCCGTCAGTGCGATAGCTCTGTCTAGTCCACATAAGCGATGAGCCAATGAGCTTCAATATCAGTTCATTAGCGGTATCTAGTAATTATTGGTAACAGTACAATACAATACACTTTTAGTAGTTGCTCATTGATTAGTCAAGGACACTATAGTATAGTGAACATGGCATCTGTTCCATAAACAATACAACAATGAACATGATATTCAAGAATCATTCAAGTGCAACTATGATCATTCAAAAACATTAAATATTGCATCTGATCAGTATTTGGTGTGCATTACTTTAGGGCTTATAGAACAAATTCAATAAGGCTGATTTCACAAAGCAAATACTCAATGGAAATAATTCAATATGCAATTTGATTTCAATTGCAAATCAATGGAAGTAGATCAATTTAGGTTCGAAACTTTGAAAAATAATCATGGTCAATGATCAAGAAGGCATTCGGTCAAATGAAGATCAATCACATATGATTACAATAAATCACATTAAGACAATGTACATAAGTAAATGATGTATAAGTAACTCACCTCATTTAGTAACTTTAACTATTTACTTTACTTCTTTCTTCTTTTCCTTTACTTAGAATCCGTATTTATATCATCTTCATCCTTTGAATTTACATATCAATTAAACATAAGAACAAGACTTATTCACATACCTTAGGTTAATCTTAACTTTAGTTTCATTAAATTTCTCATATTTCTTAAACATAGGATTATATCTTATAAGTCTTTATTCAATTTTCTCATCGTGACAGTCTAGAACATTCTTCATATAACTCATGTTATACTTGTCCAATTGATGTGATTCTTTTTTCTACTTAAACTAGACATATAAAACTATCACTTATTCAAATTTTAGGTCAATCTAATTACTACATCATTCTCAATAATTCATCAAACTTATACCTACTGTCCTGCGGTTCACATTCGGGCATACTCCATTTCCGTGACTATAAATTAAACCATGTTCATTCAAATGCAAAACAATTTTATAGAAACTTAAACCATGTATAAATAAATATTTTTCACGTTTAACACTTTTTCTAATTAAAACTCCAAGGTCCTCATATCAACATAATACAATACCCCTTTCTTGTTTGTTTGTCAATCTGGACAAGTAATGCTCATAGCTTAATATCTCTTAAACTATATATCCAATGCTAAACAAATTTAAACCTCTAGATAAGACATAAATGAACATTTTTTAATGTTGAATACTTTATCTAATTCAGTCTCTAATGCTTTCCAAAACAAAAATATAGTAGCTTTTTTTAGAAACCCTACATCCGAGCCAGTCACAGTCTTTACTTAGTATCTCTTTATTTACTTCGAATTTCAAAAATTACTTTTACAAGAATATACATAACACATATACCTACAATTTTTATGTTTTGCACTTCCTCAAATTCATTCATTAAGTCCATGAAATATGAACTATAACTTTCTGACTTAAATTATTTTCATAATTCTTTAAAACTTTAATTCATCCTTTAACTTCCTTCATTTTTCCTTTGATTACATAATTCAATTCATTAAATACTCTAGCTATAACACTTATAGAATAAATTAGAGAACCAAGTTAAAAATCTTACCTTAGATGAAGCCTCTCTTCCTTTCTCTTCCAAAAATAGGAAATCCATAAATTTTTCCTTGATTAATTTTCTTATCTAACATTTCCTTACTCAAACATTTGGTTTTTATGGAAGGGAATTTGGAAAAATATTTTTTGGAGGCTTTTCCATAGATTGTTTGGCCATTTGATGTTCAATGGCTATCCATCTCCTTCCTATTTATACTAAGCCAATAGAAAGATTGAAAAATGGAGAAAATTCTAGAATTTAGGCATTTGTCAAATTTTCATAAATTGGTGGGAAAAATCTTCAATAAAAATCCAATTTTTCTTATCCATTTGACCAACCACTTCAAGGATTTTTCCATGGAGAATTCTAAACTGTGGATTAAAATAACTTTTGGCTTGGTGAGTCTCACAACTTTGGATAATTATATTTTTGCCCATAATTTTTCATATTTATAATTGCTACCACAATTCTTTTTAATTCTTTTCAATTGAGTCTATAAATTCTTCCCATTAAAGTCCTATGAAACCTTACATTACCTTGGTACCTTAATTCAACTGAATAACTCAACCTTTATAGCTAAAGAATTTTTATACCGAACTCATTTCGGCAAAACTCTGTAAATCAAAAATTTACGTTTACTTAATCTCTCTTCTATTTCATATCCATTTTCAATCACTCTTAATACTATATCCACTTTCATATTATTTTTAATTGGACCATAATCCATCTAAATTAAATCATGTAAAAGAAATTTAAATAAGTTAACTGTCGAAAATTTCTTAGAAATCAATAACCAACAATTACCCCGAAATAAGTTTTTCTTATCAGTTTTTTTTCCTTCACTATCCATTTGGCTTTCTAACTTCATATAAATTCTCAAATAATTTTTTCTTAATAATTTACGGTCATAATTTAAAATATCCTCAATAAATTTTAGTAAAAAAATTCTTAAAAATATTATATAAATTTCATTACTGTTAATACTATCTATTATCGTCCTTAAAATTCTTATGTAAAAATTGTCTTTAAATGTCCTCTTTATACTTTCTTAAAGTAATTTGACCCATTTATTTTTCAATTGACTTCTTATTCATTGTTATAATCCACTAACATCCATATAATCTCCTGTATAATTTTCTGGAGTGTTATAATAGATGACATAGCTATTGAGTTTCTTCCGATTTTCAGAAACTTTTTAAGCAGAGTAATCAAAACAGAGGGATAAAGACTAGAGGTCTAGGAGCTAATCCATCCAGACACACAGAAAGATCATTGTCCTATATGTAATATAGCAGATGATTGGTAATGTTTAATAACATTTATAGTAGTCTTTAATATTAATGTCTATTAAATGAAATATTAATATATAGATTTTTATTAACAGGCTAAGAGATTGTGACGTCCCTTATCCGTTGAGCTTTTTGTCCACGCACAAAAATATAATGGACAAACATTTATTGACACTAAATTTTAGAAGGTTTATATAAATAATAATATTAATTAAATATATTATTAAGTATTTTTAATTATTTATTTTGTGTGATAAAATTAACGTGACATGATAATTTTATTTTTTTAAATATAGTAAAATATTAATAACATTCTCGAGCAGTTATCGCAATTAGTTCAAGGGTCATTAAACCTACTCAGGTGGACCATCATCAATTATTATCTTCTAGTTGTTGAAGACCTACGAAGAACATAGTATATGACATCAGTTCTCAGGTCCTCTAATTATATAAGCATAATAAGTATCAACTCTTTTTCTTCTGCCTCACTTATAAACCAGAGGTTATTGAAGAAAAAAATAAATAGATGAATATAAAGATGGAGAACCGATTTCTAAAGTGTGATAGACAACGTGACCAATATAATTAACAATTGATTAAAATAATATATAAGAAAATATAAAATGAGAGGATATAATGAATTGAAGATGTGATTTGAATCATTACATTCTTCGAGTATAAACCACTTCAAATCTTTTAATGGAGAATGATCTAAATTAAAAAATAAAATGTTTAATAGTCGTTGGTTAAATTTGAATTTTTTTACTTGAACCTTTTTTAATCTGTTTTACTGTGTAGTTCACCAACCAATCAAGCGTGCGCGTGCAAGTTATGTGACCGCCTTCTCCTCTCCGAACGTGTCAATAAATTAAGGCCACAGCCTATCCGCCATCCGGTTTAGGTTTGTACCAAAAAATCGGGGATAGTTTCAGTCATCGTCCCTCAATTTTAGGCTAACACATTTTATGGTTTTTTAACTTTATTTTATACCGATAAAATCCCTTAACTTTAGTTTTCAAAACATAAAATTCTCTTTTCAGAAATAAACTAGCATTTAATTACATTTTGATCCCTTTAATTTTCAAAACATAAAATTTTCTTTCCAGAAATAAATTAATATTTAATTACATTTTGATCCCTGATTTTCAAAATACTGTTCATATAGGTCCAAAATTAATTTAATTTACTAGTTTATGGATGAAATTTTTGGAGGAAATTCCTTAATCCCTGGAAGAGTATATAATAGCATAAAACACTTTTCGATTACAGACAAAAAAGAGCATCCACTGATACAGTGGAAATATTCTTGGGTTTGTGGGAGAATTAAGCATAGGGACGAATTAATTAGAATTGATTCTATTTATCGAAATTCTCCCTTAGAAAATAAAATTGCCCATGAATATTGTGGTGTAACTGACATAATTGAATTTCTAGAAGAGCAGTATCCGGTTTTTAATCAATTAGCCATTTTAGATCAAGATACTCCTCTGGTAATCTCTAGAACTTCAAATTAGAGTGATAATCTAAAAAGAGATTATTTAATTTGGAAAAGATTGCACTTCAGAAAAATTGACTTTTTTCTTGCTCTCTGGGTAAATTCTCCAGGTCTAGAAAATTGGGTAACATTTTTAGAAAATAAAGAAAAAATTGAAAATACACCCAGTAGTTCTAGATAAAAAATGGGAAAATTAGATAGGGAAGAAAGTGTCAGCTCTAATCCTTCAGGATTGACTTC
>CANXYC011573098.1:0-11109 GCA_948193065.1 Aleurites moluccanus
CTGTCTAGAAGCATAGGCTATCACTCTACCATGCTGCATAAGTACACATCCAAGTCCTACTCTTGATGCATCACAGTACACTGCATATCCTCCTTCTCCTGACGGCAAAGCCAAAATAGGTGTCGTGGTAAGACAAGTCTTAAACTTGTGGAAACTCTCTTCGCAAGCATCTATCTATTGGAATTTCACTTGCTTTTGAGTAAGCTTGGTCAAAGGTGCTGCAATCTTAGAAAAATCCTGCACAAACCTCCTATAATACCCTGCCAAACCCAAGAAACTTCTAACTTCGAAAATATTTGTGGGTCTGGGCCAATTAAGGATTGCATTCACTTTATTTGGATCAACTTTAAGTCCTTCCTTACTCACCATATGCCCAAGGAAACAAACACTATCAAGCCAAAACTCACACTTGGAGAACTTGGCAAACAACTTATGTTTCCTTAAGGTCTGCAATACAATCTGAATATTTTCTTCATGCTTTTCCTTGATCCTAGAATATATAAGGATATCATCGATGAATACAATGAAAAAATTGTCCAGAAATGGCTTGAACACCCTATTCATCAAGTCCATGAATGCGACTGGTGCATTAGTCAATCCAAATGGCAACACTAAGAACTCATAGTGTCCATATATGGTCTGAAAAGTCGTCTTCAATATATCCTCATTCCGAATTCTCAACTGATGATAACCCGACCTCAAGTCTATCTTGGAGAAATGACTAGCACATTGCAACCGGTCAAACAGATCATCTATCATTGGTAAAGGATACTTGTTCCTGATGGTAACCTTGTTAAGCTGCCTATAGTCGATACATAATCTCATAGAACCATCTTTCTTCTTCACAAAGAGTATTGGTGCTCCCCACGGCAAACTACTAGGTCTAATGCATCACTTGTTAAGCATATCCTGCAATTGGACTTTCAATTCTTTCAACTCAACCGGTGCCATACGGTAGGGAGGAATAGAAATCGGACTCATGCCAGATAGCAATTCAATACCGAACTCTATCTCTCTATCCTTAGCAACCCTTTCTTAATAACCTTCTTGCCCCAATGGCAGATATCATATTGTATGGTACTTTGCTCCTCTCCCCTTAAAATTCAAACTCCTTACCTGAAGCTGACTTGAAACCTATCTTCTTCCCATTACAATCTATGGTAGTATAGTGCTTGGACAACCAGTCCATGCCCAAAATCACATCAAATTCCAACACAGGCAATTCAATCAAATCTACATTCAAGTTCTTGCCACCTATGCTAACCACGCATGAGAGATAAAAGTTTTGAACTTTAATCTCTTCCTCTAAAGGAATAGAAACAATCAGCACAATTTCAAGCAACTCACAGGGCACATGCAATTTCTTAGCAAAACATGATGACACAAAGGAATGTGTAGCTCTTGAATCAAACAACACTCTAGCATTCAAAACTTGGATTTGAAGAATACCTGTAACAACTGTGTTAGATGTCTGGGCCTCATGCTGTGCTAAAGCAAAAAATCCGCCTTTGCCTCTACTTATAGGACTTGACCCCAAAGCCTAAACCACATGCTAACCTGACCCTCTACCAGCCTCTAAAGTCCTGCCTAAAATGTCTTGGCCCACACCTGGCTGCTGACTAACACTCCTCTCTCTATTCATCTGAACTGTGGTGTGAGGAGCCTGAGGTCTATCTCCAAAAGATGGTTGTGGACAATTCTTGAGTAACTGACCTTGTTGTCCACACCTAAAGCATGCTCCTAAAGCATAATGACAAGGGCCATTATGAAATTTACCACACATAGAACATAAAGATCTAGGAGTCCTGGATGGTGAAAAGCTAGCTGAACCATGGCTCATTTGAGAAGTGGGTCCAGGGGTAGTCCGACTTTGTTGTGGTCTCTCTGAAGGTAATCTATACCCACTCTGAGAAGCTAACTGATGAGTCACTCCCATACTTTTCATCCCACTTTCTTGTTTAGAAGAACTGCCTGCTTTAATTTTCTTCTTCTCAGCTCTTTTAGATCTAGCTTCTATCTCTATATTCTTAATTACCCTAGCCTTTTCCACCAGCTTAGAGTAAGAGTCAAACTCAAGAGCAGCTAGGAGTTTAAATAGTAGAGCCACTAATCCTCTACAAAACCTATGAATCCGTGCCACTTTTGTAGGCACTAAAGCTGGAGCAAATTTGCTTAACAGACTGAACTTCCTAGCGTACTCTAAAACACTCATACCAGGTATCTGAACCAATCTTTCAAACTTTATAGATTTAGCTTCTCTCACGCTATCTGGAAAAAATTCATTCAGCACCAATTCCTTGAATCTCTCCCAAGAAAGATCTTCATTTCCCTGAAGTATACCAGAAATACTTCTCTTGAACCAATCCTTGGCCTCGGCTTTCATCAAATAGCCCACAAACTATATAGCTCTTCTATTGGAAATCCGCAAAATCTGTACTTTCTCTTTGATTTCTTCTAGGAAATCTGTAGGATCCACCTCACCTCTATACTCTAAGGGCTTAAACTTAAGAAATCTCTCGAATGATACCTCTTCCACTTAACGTATAGCGGGTGGTGGAGCTGCTAGAGGAACAGGAATCTCTGGAGCCTGTACTGAAGGTACCTGCTATTGTCTTTGCTGAGTAATGAACTCAGCTATCATTGTATAGTTTCTTTGCAGCTGTTCTAATTGTTGAGCCATATTAGCCACATCTACTGGTGGCATAGGAAGAACCTCATCTCCTCTATTTCCACCCACAGAACCTTCTTCAAAAGGCAAATCTCATCTAGGATGACCTCGATCTCATTGTCTACCACGTCGTGGAGTCATCTCAATACTAATAAGAAGAACAAATTAGATCAGACTCACTGCACACACTTAACGTGGATATATACCAAAGGAAGACACAATATGGATGAGACACGAATCCTATACTCCGTAATTATCTTAATCAACACTTATACTAGGGCTCATACACATCTATCTATCTTCTATCTTAAGGTTTATAAAACTATAGCTCTGATACCACCTTTGTCACACCCCAACTCCAGTGATACGATGGTCCTAGGGCAAGGGTAGGCTTAAGGCCACCATAAACCCGTAGAACACTCATATCCTGGATCTCATTCACAATACATATCCACATCATACATCGTTATCATTATAAATACTCATTTCTATGATTCATGCAATCACCATTCACACATTTGCATTCATCATCATATGATTTCCTTTTATTCCTTACCGATCAAAAGATACATCCCACATCAATAAGGAACAAAGGCAGCCTAAATTGTAACAATTAGACATCAAAATAATATCATCCTCAACATCTATTTACGGAGCTTTAGAGTATACTCTTCATACATGCAAATACCATAATACAAACTAATGAATATATCTTAAAAGAATTACATATAGTCTTCTTGGAGGAATGAATCAAGAAGCTCTGTCTTCTAAATTAGCTCCCTCTCGAGCTACACCATCACTTGAAATCCACAGAAGAGGAGTAAGCCTTCAACTCAGTAAGATATAAACATGCAAGGTAAAAGTCAAGCCAAAGGAACATGGTTATGAAAATATCATAAGGTTATGCTTAAAAGAAAATAAGTGCTCATAATCGAATAGCACTACCAAATCAAACAATAGAACTGCAGAGTGCATCAGTAGCCTTGCTACCTTATCACAACAGAGCGCATCAGTAACCTTGCTATCTTATCGCAAAACATATGCCTGGCCAGACATATGCCTAGAGCTCATGGTCCCCTCTAGGTGGAACACTGATAAAAACCCTATCAACTAGGTTCCCAAAGTGCACAATAAACCAATGAATTTACTCTCATTAGGAAGAGCGTTCTATACATATACATATCATGGGTCATATAGCTTGAATTTCACAAGAATCATATCGGTCACAAGACCATCAATATATAAACATGAATTCATTCAAGTTAACAAATAGGTTTCATATGAGCTTGGTCCAAGGATGAATGACCAAGTCATTTACAACATATAAAGTGATTACATGGAACAAATTATCATTTGTTTGAGAACATCATAGGAATTTCATTTAATAGGTTAATAATGCAATGTTTCATAACATGAGAATCATATATATGAACATTAGGAAGGATTGAACAATCAATTTCAAAGAAACAATATGCATATGCAATGTTCATACTTACCTCAAAGTAATTTATCCTTGTATTTCCCTCAATTACTTGTACATTCAATAATCTCCTCTATTTCCTTGAGTTCTCTTTTCCTATGACAATTCCTCAAATACTCACAATTAGGGTTTTCTCAATTAATAATACATAATATGGTTCCTTATAATTTTAACCATCTTATAGTCTCTATTATTGTTTCCTAACATCAATTTAATTCATCTCTGAAAGAAAATCTAAAAATTAAGAACATACTTACTATTCACATCATTATTCATCAAAATTCATAAATTATGGTATCTTACATATTAATCAAAATTAATAACCTTAAATGCTCATAATAGATTCTATATAACTCATAAATAACTATTCTAACTACCAAAAATCTTAATCTAAAAAGAAAATGAAGTTTGGAGAAAATCACCTTATTTCCCCAAAAATGAGTTCTTGAAGGATCTTGACTTGAAAATTATGATTGAAACCTTTGAATGTGTTAATTTAATGATTTAATATATTAATTCTGAGTATTAATGCATTAGAAAATAAATTGAACAGATTGGAGAGAGATAGGAGAAGAAATGAAGAAAAAAGAAAGAAAAGAGAAGAAGTTATTGTGAAAAAAAATATAAAAATGGCTACTGCTTCTCTTTTAAATAAGCTACTGCCTCACTTAAATCCTTCCTCACTAATTTTCACTTTGCCACTTTCCACTTCACCACTTTTCACTTCGTCAATTTCCACTTCGCCAATCTCACTTCGCCGAATTCTTCTTCAGCAGCTCTCACTAATCTAGTTTAATTTTGAGTTAGAGAACTCCAATTGTCTCGCTTTTTATTGCCACTTAAATTAGACATTTGAGGTACCACATATCCAAAATTCAGCTAAAAAGGTGTCCAACTCGATTTATGGTGAATTTTCAAAATTGGACCTGCTTTATTGTATTTTCCATTTTAGAGAGTTGGAGTCCTGTCTCACCAGCCACCTCGCCAGCTCGCACTAAATTAGCTCGCGATGAGCTAGAGAAGTCCAAATGTCTCGATTTTTTTTTAGTTAAATTAGACACATAGGGATACAACTTTCATGTTTACCTCTCTAGCTCGATCAGCCTCTATCTACCTCGAAATTGAGGAGCTAGCTTGCACTACCTATTTTTACCGAGCTGGAAAACCTTCCTCGTCAACTCATACTAAATCAGCTCGCAAATGAGATACAAATATCCAAACTCCTAGATTATCTTTGTCACTTAAAATATATACTTAGGGGTTCAACATATCCAAAATTCAAATCAAAAGGAGATTTACACAATTTATGGTGAATTTCTAAATTTCACCCTCACTTTACTCTCCAAGTATTATCCGATCAGGTCTGATTCAATTAGTTCTATATTGAGATAAAATTATCCAATCTCCTTAAAATTTTACAACTATCTAAATAACATATAAATAAATATTTTTTATGTTTACACTTTTGACTCACTCAGCTGCGAACATTCTCAAAATAAATAAATAATCTCAGACTTTCTGCAGGAAATAGCGAACTAGATAAGTTCTGGTCGAGAAAGCATATCTCCTCACACATACAAAATTTTACAAAACAGTTTTACATACTTAAAGATAAGATATAAATCTATAACTTTTATGTTTTACACTTTTTCAAATTATTCCTTTAAGATCATGAAAACTGACTCACAAGATCCTTCCCAAACACATATTCTGAAATTCTCAAAATACTAATCTATTCACAATCATCTCAACAAACAGGCATAAAAAAAATTAATAGGTATTACAAAGAGTTATGACCATTTGAATATTTCGGCCAATACGATCATGGGAGCTTATTTGAATAAAAATAACTTCTAACTAGTGATCGAAATTGAGTAAAATCCTCACGGCAATCTACAAGATGATATGGGTGGTGTTAGCCACCTCCAATTTGGCTGAAAACATTAGCCAAAGTTGGTTGCTGACCACTTCTTCTTCTCCTTCCTCTTCATGTTTTCTTCAGCAAATTTAATTTGCTGGCAGTCGTCCCAAGGCTTCCACGTGACAATCTCGGGTTAGTCTATTTTTATTTGTTTTTTTGAAAATTCGTAGAAAATTCATTTTAAGTCTAAAAATTATGTATAAATAGTTAATAAAATTCTTGTAAAATATACTTCATTTTAATATATTAAAAATTAAAAAATAATTTTTTATCAATTTAATAAAAAATATTTAAATATAAATTTAGTTTCTAAAAATTCTTAAAACAATAATAATAATAATAATAATAATAATTAAAATAATTTATTTAACTACAAAAGTAAGTACAAAAAATAAATTATTAAATAATACATAATAATTTGACACAATAATTAAAATCAAAATCAATTTTAAAAAATATATTTTTCTTTACTTTAACTTCCTTTAAATATAATAAATCCCAAAAATAATTTTATATTCATAACTTTAATTAATTATTTTTAAAATAATTATTATTTTTCAATAAAATATAATTTTTAAAAAATAAAAAAAATATGAATATTACAAAAACTCAGCTCATTTAATTATTAAACGAGTTTGAATCGGCTCATCAAAAATTTATTCATAAATTATAATTGAATTCAGCTCATTAAATTATAATTAAGTGGAGTTTGGACTCGAGTTCAAACTTATTTATTTTAAAGTTCGTTTATGGTTAAATATTTATTTCTAATAAAATAATTATACAAAAATTTCTTAAAACTAATATAAAAGCAAAAACTTTTAGTTAGTAAAAAAAAAACTATAATAAAATTAAGTATTACATGTATTTTAAAAATATTAATTAATAAAAAAGATATATCTTTAAAGATTAGAATATTATATTATATTTATACTAAGAAAATTTTAATAAAAAACTCTATTAGTATTATACAATATAATTATAATTAAGGATAAGTATAAAAAATATTTTGTGATTTAGGCTATTTTTATTTCAAGTTTATGGAAAAATTTTTAGCAAAAGGAGATTTGTGAATTCGGTAGTTAACAATTTAGAGTCTATTAGTCCTGATGCCATTAATAATTATAATGTAGAGCTGATGTCGCTAGCTATGGAACTCATAATTTATTTTTTAAAATTTAAATCAATGCCACATAAATACATAATATATCCACGTGGAAAAAAGAAAAAAATATTTTAAATTAATGAATCACAAATATTTTAAATTAATTAAGTGAGATCCATAACGCCACATCATCAAGAATCAATGGAATTAAGACTGTAAATTTTAAAATATTAACAGTGCATAACACAGATCTCTTTTTATCAAAAAAAAAATTTATTAACAAAAATAATTCAAATTACATGATACTTTTTTTGTATTTATCTCTTATAATTATATAGTAGTTATTAAAAAGTTACATATTTTTATAAAGATGTAAAATAATATTGATTTTGAAAAAAAAATATATATAATATTATTAAATTATTTATCTATATATTTTATATATTTATACTACTCAATTAGTCCAATAATTAAAATATATATGACTTTATCGATTAAGTGAATAAATATTATATTTTATTATTAAAAAAAAATAATAATAATTTTTCTAATAAAAAGTAAATTTTATTAAAAATTAAAATGCAACTAATATATAATTTATTTCTCTTTTAAAAATATTTAAAGTGCATATATAAAAAAAAATTATGAATATATATTTTAGTCAAATTAAATTACAAAAAAATTATAAGAATGTCAAAATATATTTTTTGAAGTGTGAAATTTTTTAGTTAATAATAATAATAATCATCGTCATTGAGCTGTTTTCGAGCCTATTAATCAAGCTAATTGCAAACTTATTTACAAGGTTATAATCAAATTATTTACGACTTTAATCGAACTAGGCTTATTTATTTATCAAATTGTGAAATAAAGTTTAAATTTGACTCATTTATAAAATGAATCAAACGAGAATGAGTTTTTATCAAGTTGAACACCAAGCCGTTAATTTACAGCCTTATCAGTATTGAAAGTTAGGGCATGTTATCTATTTACCGATAACAAAAAAAAAATTGAGTTTCCGTTTCTTTTTATCTAGATTCAAAAACTCAGAGCAGACACTCACCACATAAATATTACAAAAAAAAAAAAATGGTTAAATAAGGGTAGAAAAGTAGGAGAGTCAATAAAAGCTAAAGCATAATCTGAGCTCTCAAATGCTAAAAAACTGTGAAAGATCTTACTTTACAAATTGAGGAATCAAACTCTAAGGCTAAAGCAAGGATTAGAGATGTAGAAAAGCTCCAGAAATCGAGTAAACGTGAAGAAAATATTTTGGATGCTAAGAGTATTGAGAGCCACTAATATGCAAAAATGATGAGAAAATTGGAATACGTGAAGCAAGAACTGAATAAACTTAAGCTTGATATGACTTCTGTTTTGGAAGAGAAAACAATGACATATATCTGCGAGAAAAGACATGCTCTTGTTTAATGTTGACAGAGAAAAAAAAAACAAAAAAAAGGGAAATAAAATTATTCTAAAATTAATAACGGAGAGAGAAAAAAGACAATATCATAAGGTAATTGTGATAAAAAATCCTAAAATTTGAGGGTAGTTTTGAATTGTTATTAACTGAAAATTTTGCGAATTAGTCACAAAACTTTCTTTCCAAATTCTGTACATTTGATATGCCACATATACAAACCCTAACACATCAGCATGCTATATAAACTAATACATAAGTAACATAGCTACATCATCATATTATATCAGCTAAATTTTAGTAATTATAATTAAAAAAAATTAAAATTTAATGATCATATTGAAGAAAATATTAAAATTTAATGATTTTTGAGATCATTTATATTTTATTTTCCTTTTCATTCTTTTAATTATTTTTTTATTTCAAAATATTCTTTTAATTTTTTATCATAATATTTTTTAATTGCTTTCACTAATTTTTTTAGTTATTTTTTATTTTTTATCAAATTATTATTTAATTCTTTTAGGAAAATACTTTTCTAATTTAAACTTTATTTAATTTTTATAAATTCAAATAATAATTTTTTCCTAAAATTTAATCTATAATTCCAAAATCATTAGTTATTAAAAATATAATCATTTAATTATTATTATTATATATATATATATATATATATATATATATATATATATATATATATATATATATATATGAACATTTTAATTATAAATTATATATATGGAAGTCCATAACTTGAATATGAAGTATAATAGTGTATTAACTTGATGATAAACCACCAAGTCATCTGAGTTTTCTTATCATTTTTATTTTTTAAGTAATATATATTTATTATTTAATTTAAATGAAATGTTTTATTATTATTATTATTATTATTATTATAAAATCTAAAAATAAAATAAAAGATAAAGTAAAAAAAATTATTTTTTGTCTTTCTTATCATTAAATTATAAAGATATTTTCACTTAAATAAAGAATATTTTGATAAAAAATAAAAAATAACTAAAAAAATACTAGTGAAAATAATTAAAAATATTTTTATAAAAAATTCAAAGAATATTTTGAAATAGAAAAAATAATTAAGAGAATGAAAAGGAAAAAAAAAATGACCTTAAAATCACTAAATTTTAATATTTTTTCAATATAATCACTAAATTTTGATATTTTTACATGTTGATATGTCATTTTTTCTTACTTAGTACACATGTGGTAATACTAATATGTTAGAACTTATATACGTGATATGTTATGTATGTTTTTCTGCCAAAATTTCATTTAGTGATTAACGTATGAAACTATTTTGAAAGTTTTATAATTAATTTGCTAAAATTTTCCTGTTAGTGACCAACTTGAAATAATCACATCTCACTGTAGGGACTGCGACGGTCCTAGGGTTTGAGTAGATCTAAGGTCATCAGAAATCCGTAGAACTCATTCACAACTACCAATTACAATCATTCATATTTAAATTTGTCCATTAATAATTAAAGTCCATTTAACCATTAATATGTTTACGAATATTTTAACAGAGTGTCCTTTATAACTTTAATATAACACAATTCAATAATTACACAACTTACAAAAGATTTGCACTCTAAAATAATAACATCCTTATACCCTAAACTCCATAATTCAGTAATCATTCATGGCACTTCTAAGTACATATAATTTTTTTTTTCTTATGTCACGTTACATTTTAACCTTATTATTTTAGTACCATTATCTTTGTCATTAATTTAATCATTATTAGTTATTAAGTATTTCAATACTATGATTAATATCCATCACATCGGTTGTCATTATCAAATATTCAGATAATATTTTTTCATCATTAGTCTATCTATATACAGTACCATGGAGCTCTAGAGATTTTATACAGATGACTTTTTAATAATTAATCACTACCTTGAAGCACTTGATCTTCCAAGTCGAAGAAGGAATGATTTGGATATAGTCATCTCAATTTTTCACCTGTAAAATGATAAACAACTATAGAATGAGTATAAAAATACTCAGTGAGTTAATATACATTATTAAATATCAAAACTAAAGAGGTCAATAACTTATAAGATGTACAATAAGAATTTAGGTAATGTTGATTATGAGAAATAAATAAAGGTTATTAAATTGCATATCAAAAATTGAATATCAAAGGTTAACAGATAGCAAATTTTTATACCAAATATCATAAACGAATAGGAATATATATAACAATGGGTGTTCAGATGGGTTTAATAAAACATAGGAACTCATGACATGTCCGTATAAAAGATATAGAGGGTCTCATACACATGTAACATATATAACACATCTCGTGAAATACATAAGGTGAGTCAGACCTCACGGCTAGGACAAATCCTTTCCTAGCTAGTGTAATATCTGCCATTTTTTTAAAGTGTAATTGTTGATTTTTGTATGTTGGAGAATTTTAAATTTCAAGTGAGAATATTGAGAATTTCAGAAAATTTTTGTGTTGGATGTAGCAGAATTCAGT
>CANXYC011573276.1:0-12458 GCA_948193065.1 Aleurites moluccanus
ATTGCATCAATTGATGCATTTGGATAGAAAACCCTAAATTGCCTAACCTATTTGAAGTTGTATGAATGAGCTATGTTAATTAGTGTTAGTTTGTGTCAATTGATCTTAGAATATGTTAATTGGAGGCCATTAGGTAACTAACTGATGGTTTTTTTGGTGTAGAAAATAAAGATTGCACAAGTTGTGCATTTTGCCTCCTTTGAAGCAATTGGGTGGAAATCAATTTTCCAAGGCAATTTGAAGCCTTATGTGAGTTCTATATGCATCATTTGACATGTCCTAATCATTGAAATTTGATTTGGAAACCTATGGTGAAAGTCATGTTTTGGCCGAACCCTTTGCACTATTCACTTGCCTTGATTTTCTTTAGTTTTTCCTTTGAATTCCCTAGCCATTTTGATGCCTTTAATGTTGTTTAACATTGTATAATTCATGCCTATTGTGTTGTTGACAATGTGAACTTGTTGTTGGTTGAATTGGGCATGCCAAATTTGCACCCAACCCTAATCTAATGGCTTGCCCTTTTATGCCCACCAAGTGTTTGACAAAATGCCTAGTTGTTTTTGCCTTGGCCTGTCGCTTTGTTTTCCATAGGTCTACCATTTGAATGCCATCGTTGCCAGCGACATTGGCATGCCAATTGGCCTACCAATTTCCTTTGCCAAACCAACCTTTGTTCCATACCTTTGTTTTTTACCATACCACTTATCATTGATTGTATATCGTATATTGCAATGCCATTGATTCAATTGCTATTTGATTTGAAAGATATTGAGCTTATTGTTATTGATTATACCATTATTGTATAATGGTGTCTATTGATATGATGTTCACTTGTATTGACATAAATATGGTTTGACAGAGCTGCCGCTCCGACAAGGTAGTGGGTATATACTATCGACAATGTGCACATTGATTTTGATGCCCTAGCTGGGAAGGGTCATTGGTCCCGACCATAAGATATGATTAGTCTTATGCTTACTTGATATGTGATCGACTGTGTGATTTCACATAGTCTATGTGTTTCAGGGCCCTATATCTATCTTACCATATGATTCCATGCCATTGATATGACCATTGATATTCCTGTCACATTCTGATACTAATTCTATAACCCAACATGATTGATATTGTTTCCATTTTTCCTTTATCATTATGTATCATTGACCCATCCTATTTGATTTGCGATGCATATAGGCTTACTAAGTATCTTATATACTCACCATTTCTTTGTTTAACCATTTCAGGAGAGGAGTAGATTGCAGAATCCCATCTTCTGACATCCAGCAGATTTCTGCTCACTGTTGATATATGTAAATATTTTGAATTCTATATTTTTGGTGTTCATAATCTAGCTTCTCCATGGGGTATGTATGGGTTAGTTAGAGTATGAACATATATATATATATATGATGATGATGATGATGATGATGACTTATGGTATTTAATGCTAATATGATATGTGATAACAGTTATTACAACCAATTGCACTAGATTGTAAAAACAATTACGGAATTACAGAATGAATGGTAACTAAGAAAAATGAATAATTAATTATGGTTATAGATTATGCAAGTGATACTGGGTTCTATGGGTGTCAGTCGCCATTGGCATCTCCCACATCCTAGGACTGTCGCGATCCGGAAATGGGTCATGACACTAGCTTACTGGATTTATCACAAATTAAGGCATATGATTAGGTTGGAGCTATTCTGAGTAACATGTATAAGGAGATGACTGATTTATCCTGAGGAACACTTACTTCTTTTGGAGGGACATTCTTCATTTGGGAGGTACATTTATGTTTTATACCTTTTTTCATATTTTTGTTTGTTACGATTGTTAGCTTGTCTAACTCTTTTTCCATTTTTCAACTCTGGGCTTTTGAGTATTTTCTCACACTTTCCCTTATGTTGGATGCTTTCAGACTTGATGTATTCCCTGCTAGTATCTGATGAAATAGGGAATATATGACGGGGCCATCCAAGCACGACTTTCGCACTATCAGAGCATTCTTTGGTAGTTTTAATTTTTCTCAGGTATTTACCGATTCTTTTTTCTTCATTCAATTATGATTTAAAATACTATATGACTTGTTTGTGCAGAGGAAGATGGCCCTTTTTGCGACTAAGATAGAGCTAATGCCAACTATACTACATAATTGCTTCATGATGTCATTTTCCTAGTTGCTACTTCGCTCTTAATTCTACAGACTGTACTATCTAGGGGAGAGAGTCAGAGTTTAGACATTAGGGGAGTGGGCCACCCCCAAACATCCCTCAGTTGACATGAAATAGGGCTTTGATATCCATGTTATAGATGATTCCTATGCTGGTTTGCTTATAGTTTTTTCCTCCTTCTTGATATTCCTTACCTAAAGTTCTATCAGACCGGCCTAAAGGATCGTGTTGGAGATCTATACCGCCTTTCTACTCATTCTGTTAGACCTTCTACTTCTAGAGCTCAGCCTGACATGCCTCCAGTGGGTACTAGTGCAGGGGCATCTACTATGGCTACTTCAATGGCTAGAGTTTCGAACTCAGGCGTGGGACACAGTGATGAGGTTGCCTTTAACCCTTTGTTGGAGATTACTGGAGACATCCCTTACATTAGGGGTGATGGTTAGATAAGGATCTACCAGTTCCGGATGCGGTTCACTCTCTTGCCCTAGACTTTCCTAAGAACATTATAGTACATGTTTCTTCTTACATTCGAAAATAATCCTTTGGTCATTTTTGCGGCTTCTATTGTTAATTTTATTTATGCAGATTCTAGATGGCTATAGTCAGTTAACTTATCGGATGAGGCGTCAGATGGAGATGTCTATCAACTTATTATTGACTCAACTAGAGATTAACAGACGGGCTCATCAGTAGGAGGATCCTCACCGCCGAAGGAGGAGATATTGAGATTATGATGCTACTTTCTGTTTTCAGCTTTCTTTCTTCTTTCTAACTTTTGAGATGTATATGATGCTTATATTTTTATGCTTTATAGATGTTGGATGTATGCATGCTGTGACGATTATGCACCTTCTATTTGAATGGATGTTTTATACAACTGATTTTTATATTATCGTGCACAATTTATGTAACTTTAATGCATGATCATGATTAAAATTTATGTGATACATGTCTTAAAATGCCCCAAGAATTCTGTTATGAAGCTTTCTAGGTAAAAAATAGAAAAAAACATAGCAGCCATCAATAAGAAGAGTGACTGTCGTCAGCAAAAAGGCCATCTGCTGCAAAGAGAAGGGCATCCACTGCAGAGGGGAAGTTGTATAGGCGGCAACACCACCAACTAGGCCAAGTGTTGTGGCCATAGAGCTTGGGCTGCACTGCCAAGCAAGGTTGGTGGTGCCACAAGTGTCCTAGTCTGATTTTTGTCTATTTAAACTTCGTTCTTGCATAAAAAGTCATTAGAAACTGTTCTTGTTCTTTTATAGTAATTTTCTTGCATTTTTTCTCTGCTTTTTTATAGCCAATCTTTTTTCCATAAAGCCACACTTCAGCCACTACATGTTTCTATGGACCAAGAACCTAAACAAAGTTGATAAGATTAACTTAGGTAGGTATGAGATCAGCTCTGTTTTGACCCTGAAATGAATGAAAGTTTATTGGGATTTCATGAATTCTTGTCTAAACTTTTGGGATCCAGTTAACCATATATTCTGCTTTAGAGCTAGCATGGAGGAGATGTGCCCTGCTTTCGAGGAGTTTAGTGTTATTTTGGGTAATAATTCATATGTTGCTTTAGTTGTTCCAGAGTTTAGAGTTTGACATTTTCTTCCTTTTAGAAGGCTTTTGGGTTTGGATCAAGACTTGGCTAGTTCCATGGTTCAGGATGACCAGGATAATCTTACTACAGTGATAGAGGAGTTATAGGACCTTAAGGATTCTTGTAGGTAGAAGTTCAGGCTATTGTCTCTAGTTTTCTGTCTAACAGTTGGATGTTTGTTTTCCAGTTTAATTGGATGGGGAGATATACAGATAGTGGAGTTAATTGCTCAGATGGAGCAAGGATGTTCCATTGTGAGTCTGCTTCTAGCTGTGACCTTTTTTAGCTTGGATGCTAATTACAGAGTGGCGGGATCCTGGTCAGTGAACCCAGCCATTCTTTAGGTACAAAACAACTTCTTCTTTTGTTTAGCTTTTTTCTTCTTAGATCCCTTTCTTGATTTCTGATTTTTGCTTTAAAATGGATTAGGTTTGGCTAAAAGACCAACTTCAGGTAGTTGGTACTCCAGATAGGCTATCCTATTATGCTACTAGGTACCACATGTGTAGGACCTTGATCCACTTTGATACTCAGAGAGAGTGGATTATTTGGCTTTTGGTGCTAAATCCATAGCATCTCTTGTGGTATTGCCCATGCTATGGGATTAATTCCTTTATCACGATGAGTTATAGCTACATGATGGTTTACTTGAAGTGCAAGGGGTTGACCACATTTTATCAAGGTACTGGGATTTTAAGGCAGATGGGTCAGCCTCAAGGTATTCCACCATATAGGGTCATCTTTCCTGGTACTGTTGCCTAAGACATAATGAATGGTTGGAGGAGGTCTATGCGCTTTATTAGACCGATTGGCTTGTTAGATAAGTTGGTGGGCTATGACGCATGGTTTATCACTTTGGTTTGGCCTATTGAGAAGATCAGGTGAGTTACCTTGATAAAAGAGTTGGAGGCAGGGATGGAGACAGATGGCTCACCTATACTTATGAATGACACAGAGACATCAACTGGTGCAGCGACAGAGGTGACAGCGATGGATTTGCCTAACAAGAGGGATTCTTAGAAATCAGTTAATGCTATAGACTTAAAGAAAGTGACTGTTGATAGAGACTCTAAAAGAGTAGTTGGAGATGGAGGTTCTGAGAGACCAACTGATGATGATGAAGAGGAGGATTCTAACGATGACGAGGAAATCCAACCTAAAAGGAAGAAGACTCGCAATTAAGATTTTACTTTTTAACTTTTGTCCACCTAGGATTAGTTTAGGACTTTTGTTTTGACTAGGATGTTTTTGACATTTATTTGAACTTGGGATTCTCTTATGTTTGAATAAAACGAGATGGGAGCTTATTTTTGACATTTTTTCATGATGATTGAAATTGGATTTATGATTTTATGCCTTTTGAATTCTTGTCAAATCAATGATGACCAAAATGAGACATTATTTTTTTTTTCTTTCTTTTTTTCTTTTAATTTTCCTTTTACTTTTTTTTATTGCTCTAATTTTTACCTGAGCCTCCCTTTGGAGTTTTTGACTCGCCGAGCTACTTTAATTTTTGCCTAAGCCTCTCAGGTTTTCAACTTAGCAAGCAAGAGACAATTAACTTTGGAACAAAAATGATGATTTTGTTATGATTTGGACCGTACCCAAAGTGGGTTACCTATGTATCTCCGTAATACTTTTTCATAAATATTTTTTTTTCTTTGGGAGAATTAGGTCCTCATAGTTCTATTTACATAACTCACTATCATCATAAAAATTATCTCTTTAGTTGATCTAAATTACATGGATTTGAAAATTTGTTCCCATCCATGTCCATGAATATTACTCCTCCACTAGACAGAATCTTCTTGAGTATATAAGGACCAGCCCAGTTAGGTTGAAACTTTCCCCTTAGATCATGAATCAAAGCTCTGATTTCCTTTAAGACCAAGTTTCCTTCTTCTAACCCTCTATCGGTCACCCTTTTGTTGAAATGCCTAGCAAGCCTCTGTTGATAACCCTGAATCTAATATAAGGCATCCATCATTTTCTCGTCTATAGCATTCAGCTGATCATGATACCATCTGATCAATTCCTCTTCATCTAGTTGATTCATTTAGTACCCATCATATCTATCATGGAAGCCAAAGTTGCCAAAGCATCGACAAACTGATTCTTAGCTCGAGGTAAGTAATTTAAAGATAATTCATGAAAGTTTTTTGCAAGGTCATTTACTCATTGAAAGTAAAGACTAAGCATTCTTCTTTTATCTTCCATTTACCAAGAGCTTGGGAGACAATCATATTGGAATCCCCATATACTTTTAGGTAATTGATTCTCATATTGACAACACATTTTAACCCGCATATGCACTCCTCGTATTTAGCTTCATTATTGGTTACTTTGAAAGCAAGTTTAAAAGCCATGGGCAAATGATCCCCATATGGTGTAACCAAGACAACACCCGCTCCAAAACCCATGCTATTAGCTGGACTATCAAAATACATTTTCCATACTTCTGGCTCTATTTCCATGATGTCTTCATTCGGGAATTCAGGTTCAAAAGAATCATTACTCTATACAGGAGCTGCAGCTAACTGGTTAGCTATGATGCTTCCCTTAATTGCCTTTCTTGGGATATACTTCAGATCAAACACCGTGAGAATTGCCATCCATCGTGCAATTTTGCTATCAAGAATCAGCCTCTCCATAAGGAATTTCAAGGGGCTCTTATTAGCGATAACATACATGGTATATGAACCCAAATAATGTTGCATTTTATGACATACCCAAACTAGGGCTAGGCATAGTTTTTCAATATGATTGTATTTCAGTTCATGTACAAGCATGCACTTACTCAAGTAGTAAATGGCATTTTCTTTATGGGAATCGACTGCATTCTGAGAGAGCATTGCACCCATGGCTTTTTGAGTTACAAACAAGTATAAGAGCAAAGGTTTGCCTGGCCTCAGAGGTTGTAGAACATAGGAATTCAATAGATATTCCTTAATCTTCTCAAAGCTTGTTGGCACTCATCATTCAACTACTTAGGAGCTCCTTTTTTCAATAGCTTTAAAACAGGGTCGCATGTGTCAGCTAACTGGGCGATGAACCGACTGATGTACTATAAGAGTCTTTGGAAACCCCTAATCTCTTTTTCTATTTTCAGAGACGGCATTTCCAAAATTGCCTTTGACTTGGCTAGGTTAATCTTTATTCCCTTTTTATTGACCATGTATCCTAAAAACACTCCAGAATATGCACTAAAGAGACATTTGGCAGGATTTAGCTTCAGATTGCACTATCTAAGTCTAAGAAGGAATTTCTTTAATGCTTCTAAGTGTCCTTCTACCGTCTTAGACTTTATCACCATATCAACCACATAAAATTCTACTTCTTTGTGAATCATGTCATGGAAAAACGTGGTTGCCATTCTTTGATATGTCGCCCCTATATACTTAGGCCAAATACATGACCCTATAGTAGTAGGTACCTCATTCTATGATGAAGGTTGTCTTTTCTTTATTAGGGGGATTGACCTGAATATGATTATAGCCTGCATATAAGTCAATCAAAGAGAGTAGAAAGGTCTCATAATCAGAACCTGCAATAAAATATACTAATAAGTCAATATGAAGTAAATGCAAGCCTTGTTCAAATCCCTGTAATCCACACACATCCTTACCTTTTCCATCTTTCTTAGGTACTGCGACTATGTTCGCCAACTATGAAGGGTATGTAATCTGCTCACTGAACTTGTTCTTTAGAAATTTAGTAATTTCTTCCTTAATCTTCAGTGACCATTCTACCTTTAATCTTCTCAACTTCTGCTTAACGGGTTTGATGTGCTCATAAGTTGGAATTTTATGGATTGCAATACTGGGGTCTACTCTAGTCATATCTTTGGGTTGCCATGCAAAACAACCCTTAAATTCCAAGACCTCTTTAGATAAAGAATCTTTATCATGATATGAAGATGCAATTTATGCAAGTTTTGATCTTCTTTTGTGCCAAAATTAGTTTATTCTTTATTTTCCTTTTTTATTTCAATTATTTCATTTTCTTTTGATGTCTCATTCTGATTGGATTTATAAAAAGAAAAGTCTAACAAAGGAATATAAGAGGAAAAGGCAAATGTTTTATTATGAGCAAAAGTCTCATCATCATGGGTTACATCAAAGTTAAAAGAAAGACTAGAAAGGTCTTTTACAGACTCAGAACTAGAAAAAGAGAACAACGACTCAAATGACTTGGATAACTCGGACTCAGGTTGAGAATCGGATGACTCGGACTTGGGTTCAGACTCTAGCTTGGCTATCTTGTCATAGTACCAATTTTGTGGTGGAGAAAGAGTAGTTTGGATTAGCTTTGTAGGATCTGCTTCTACTCAACATTCAATCATGAAAACTTGCTCAAATAGAGTAGATTTCATGTTTTCTTCCCAATCCTTCTCCAGCATGTCAATTGGATTGCAGTCTTCTAAGTTGAGCCTCTCTTTTTAGCCTCAACCCTTAGCTTAGCTCTCCTCTGAATTTCCTCCTCATCCTCTTCTGAGCGATTATAGCCAAACCCAAATGGTGGATTAGCACAGGGTAGTCATTGAATGACATTATCCCTTATTGATTCTTTCCCAAACTTAGGCCAAGAAAATAATTCATTTTTCATAATGTTAGCCACAGTTATGCTTCTATAGGAGTCAAAGTCAAAAGGAACTAACTTCTTACCTCAATCACCTTCAATGAACTAGATAGTGTCAAAGGAGAATCCTGACAATGGAACTTTAGAGGGTTAAGGCTCAATTTCAAAGATGGGTACTAAACTAGAGACCTCACTCTTCCTATACATATCCCCTTTGATTGTGACAACAAAAGTTCCATGGGGAAACTTAAGCTTTTGATGGAAGGAAGAGGGTATGGCTATGAATTTGTGGATCCATAGCCTTCTAAGAAGGAGGTTAAAGCAGGCTGGAACATCAATAACTTGGAAGGGAATAGGTGTAGTCACTGATTCGATGGTCATATCAAGGGTAGCCACTCCAAGAACTTCCCTTTTGGTGTTGTCATATGCCCCCACAATCTTATCACAAGGTGTGAAATTTGCAGTTCCTAAGCCCAAACAGCTAGCCATCTTTAATGGACACACATTTAAAGCTGACCCGTTGTCTACTAGTACCATTGGGATTGTCTTTCCTCGGGCCATGACAGTTATGTACAAGGCATGGTTATGGTTATCCTCCTCATTAGACAAGTCATGATTGTTGAAAGTGATAAATGCAGCTTTGGTTGAGTTGGTCAAAGAAGCAACAAGGATTTCAAGCGAGATATCAACGGGAGTTTGGCATTGGTTTAAAGCCTTGCAAAAAGCTTGGGATGAGGATAGGATGATTGGATAAAGCTCCTAATGGAAATGTTTGCCTGAGTCTTTTTTATTTGCTTTAGAACAACATCTTCCTCTGGCTCATTGTTGCCTTTCAATTTTTCAACAGGTGGAGGTACAGGCTAAACTGGAGGAATATTTTAGGCTAGTTGGGAATGAGGTTGATAGAATCTTCTACTTTGGGTTATAGCATTGAGCTCATCCACAAAGTGATTGAGATCCAGCACACAGCAGTAGCCCTCATACGATCGAATTAAAGATATAGGATCATATTTTGAATCCGATGAGTAGATGTAATTGATTTGGACTTGGTGGTTTGGAAATGAATTTCTTATGATGTTGGGCCTAGGCCTCAGAGGTATAATATCTCCACTATCAACCGGATCTTGAATCTTGTGTCTCAAGTTCTTGCACATGTTAGTTTTGTGCCCTGGACCCTAGTGGTATTCACAATACTTATTCATGTTCTAGCACTTGGGTAAAGGGTTAGGTGGTGCCTTTTGCTTTAAGGGTGTGATCAGTTTGGAATCTAATTCCTTCTTAAATACCATCCCTAAAGGTATCTCTTTGAATGGGAATTAAAATCCATGTTGTTCTCCCTTTTTACAAAGGGGCTATATCTTATTTTAAGAAAAGTATGATTTTACCTCTTTCATTTTATCATGTTTTGGTTCTCTAATTGATGTTTTACCAATTTAAAGAAATGTAATACCCAAGAAAGTCATAACTTATATGCATGAATTAATTCTCAGTATATGGTTTAAAGTCATTGAAATGAAGAGAAACAATTTTAGAGACAGTTAGAAAGCAAACAAATTACTTTTCCGAAAATCGTCGGTGTCGGGAACACTACCGAGAAATTAGTTGTCCAGTCAACAAATAAATTTCTAATTTTGCCAGGGGATAAAAGATCATATAAATGCATGTGCAATTTTGGTAAAAAGAAAGAAGTGGAAACATTTAGGAACACTGAAAAAAAAAAGTAACCAATGGCAAAATAGTAAATAAATGGAACTTTAAGGGATATAGTAGAAATTGCTCCGTCAGAGTTTTAGAATGGCTCTGAAACTATTTTTATAAATAAGTATAAATAAAAATAAGCCTTTTGACTCCCTACTTTGCAATCCAATTCTCAACAGAATTGTCAAAATAAATTACAGAAGAAGTTGGGATCAAAGTATGATTATTTGAATGTTTAAGGACCCAAAAGGTAATTTGCCATTTTTGCTTAATATATAAGCATGCCTTAACCAATTTTCTATCATCTTTTCCTTGGTATTCCATGATGGACGAACCTTGCAGCTTCATTTCTTCCATCATTTTCAACAAATTTTCTTAAGAAAATCTAAAGGAAACTTGGTATTTCACCTAGTTTTACCTTTCTCCTCCATTGAATCACTTGAAATCACAAAGGAAATCAAGAAATCCTTCCATAACCATTTCAGGTTCATCATCCATTTGAGGTAAAGAATTGATTTGTTTGAATTTATGGTTTATTTGAATGATTTAGACATTGAACTTAGATGGGTTTTAGGTTTAATTGCATAAATTGATGCATTTGTTAAGTTTTTCCTCATTTCAAACCCTAGGTTGAAGTTGTTTGAATTAGCTTGATGAATTAGTGTTAGCTTAGAATATATTAATTGGAGGTTAATGGATGATTAATTTGTGATTAGTTTGGTGTAGAAAATAAAGAATTCACAAGTTGTGCTTATTACCTCCTTTGAAGTTTTTGGTGGGAAACCCATTTTCCAAGCCAATTTGGAGTGCTAGGTGAGTTCCATATGCATCATTTAACATGTCTATAGTATTGAATTGATAATTGGAATCCTCCCATGAAAACCTATTGTTGGCTGAATGCTATGTACTATTCACTTGCCTTGATTTTCTTTGGTTTTTCCTTTGAATTCCTTAGCCAATTTGATTCTTTTAATGTTGTTTAATATTGTATAATTGATTCCTATTGTGTTGTTAACAATGTGAACTTGTTATTGGTTGAATTGGGCATGCCAAATTTGCACCAAACCCTAAACTAAAGGCTTGTCCTTTTGTGCTCACCAAGTGTTTGGCAAAATGCCTAGTTGTTTTTGCCTTGGCCTATTGCTTTGTTTTCCATAGGCCTACCATTTGAATGTCATCGTCGCCAGCGACATTGGCATACCAATTGGCCTATCGATTTCCTTTGCCAAACCAACCTTTGTTTCATACCTTTGTTATTTACCATACCACTTATCATTGATTGTATATTGTATATTGCAATGTCATTGTGCAATACCTTATAAATGCATAACAGGTTTTAGTGAATAAAATTCTCAGTATATAAATTAAAATCATCGAAATGACCAATGATAATTTTAGAAAATTTGTTAGAGCGAAAACGAGAAAATTTTTCTGAAATCATCGGTACCTATATCGCTGCCGAAAAATAGCAGTACCGTCGACAGATGAATTTATGAATTTGGATTATGGGTAAATGATAATATATGTTCATGTGTGAATACAGTGAAAAGAAATATGAGAAAAATGTTTAAGAACACTGATAAAGTAACCGATGGCAAAATCGTAAATAAAAGGTACTTTAGGTGAATAGTGAAAATTCGATAGTATGAGTTTCAGAATGGCTCTGAAACTATTTTTATTAATTAATATTAATAAAAATAAGATGTTTAAATATTCACTTTGAATTTCAATTCCCGACAGAATTATCGGAATAAATTACCGAGCAAAAAAGGACCAAAAGCAAATTTCGAAAAATTGGAAGACCAAAAGGATAATTTACCAATTTTGTCCTACTATATAAAGGTGACTTAGAAAATTTTTGCTCAAATTCTTCTCCTTTGTCCGTAGCTTTCTTCTCTTCTCCCCATTTGATTTTTTTTCTTGATTTGTGAAAGAAAAGTGTTGGAAATCAAAAACTAAAACCATACAAACATTTAACTACCAAATTAAGCCATGGAAAATCAAGAAAAATTCAAGAATTTCAAGGAGAAAATTTTGGCCATTTGAGGGTTTTTGGGTATGTTGTTTGTTTGTTTGTTTTTATGATTAATGGGATAATTACTATAAAGTCCCTGTATTTTTCCATATTATACTAAAAAGTCCTTATGTTTTCAAAATTATACTATAAAGTCCCTGTATTTTGGTTTCATTACAATATGAGGTCCCTCCGTCAAATCCACCCGTTACAATATGTGAAAAGACGTCACTACCCTTACTTATACACAAAATCTGAAGAGTGAAAATCAGTTCAACGAGCTGTCCCTCTCATCTTCTTCGCTCTCAACTGCTTCCCATTGTTCCAATACCAAATTATAACTTCTGGAATTTAAAATCTTCAAGAACATAAATTTTTTTGATAAAAA
>CANXYC011573466.1:0-15481 GCA_948193065.1 Aleurites moluccanus
TTGATATACTCCCCGTCCCAGACCGACCGATCCCGAGAGAGAGAGAGAGAGAGAGAGAGAGAGAGAGAGAGAGAGAGAGAGAAAGGGGATGAGATTGTAACCGCTAAAACCACCACCTTTGACCATCAATCGACAACACCGTTAGTACCAAGAGGAAGCCTAACCTCTTTCTACTCACCAGTTAGAAGATCGTCACAAATTGCCACCAGAGGTGAGCTCATGCATCGTCCGATCACCATTGATAACATTAATTTCTGAAGCTGATTTTGGCCAAACCAAGCTTCCTTTCCCAATGATTTTTTTCATCGATGGACTCCTTGTTTTTTCAATTTCATTTCTATACTCATTTCACCATCAATCTTTAACCAAAGTATCAGATCGAAAAACGAGAGAATAAGATCTTTCATAGCATTTCTTGGCCAATCGGTGACTAGTAAGAGAGTGAAGGGTATTTTTGACTTTTAGGCTCTAACACCAACCCATTTCTCATATTACTAGATGTTATGGACTTTGATTTCATCTTAGACATGGATTGATTACCTTTCCAATATATTGTTATTCCTTACAATTTAATTTCAGTCATTAGTGCAAAGAAGATGTTAAGGCGTAGTTATCAAGAGTATTTGACCATGGTTAGGGATGTGATGATTGATATGAGTAGAGTTGAGAATGTACCTTTAGTAAATGAATTCATAAATGTTTTTACCAATGAGCTGTCAGGTACTACCCCTTGATTAAAAAATTGAATTTTGCATAAATGTAGTACCAGGTACAAAGCCTATTTCAATGTTACCTTATAGAACGACACCCGCTGAATTAAGAGAGTTAAATGAGCAGTTGTAGGAACTCTTAGATAAAGGCTTTATCCGATTTAGTACCTCACCTTTGGGTGCATCAGTGCTTTTTTGTTAAGAAGAAAGATGGTTCTTTAAAGTTATATATTGATTATAGAAAGTTTAACAAGGTGACTATTCATAGTAAATATCCTCTTCCCCAAGCTGATAATATATTTGATAAACTTTAAAAAGTGTTTCTCCAAGATAAATTTGAGATCGGGCTATCATCAGTTGACAATAAGAATTGATGACATACCCAAGATAACCTTTAGTACTTGTTATGGTCATTACAAGTTCTCTGTGATGTCATTTAGGTTTATAAATGCACCAACAATCTTTATGGACTTAATGAATATGGTGTTCAGACCTTGCCTAGAACATTTTATCGTGGTGTTCACGGATAACATTTTGGTGTATTTCAAGACAGAAGAAAAACATATTTGGCATTTAAGAATTGTGTTGCAAAGAGCACCAATTATATGTCAAATTCTCTAAATATGAATTTTGGCTGGATAGTGTGGCTTTTTAGAATACGTGGTGTTCAAAGATAGTATTAATGTGGATCCTAAACGATTGACGCAATTGGCAACCAGTTGAGACCAACCATAGTGACAAGTATAGGGATACCTGATTAGACCTAAACTCGCCATGTGACCGTAGTTTGGAACTTAAGAGAGCCAAAGGAAAATGTCAGCTTTATATTTTTTTTTAGATTGAAATTTTAAATAAAGATTGGATTTTATTGATTATTTTCATTATGACTGCTTATATATGTATATGGATGATTATAAATGATGTGATATTTCATATAAATAATCATAAATATTTATATGTTTTCTTGATTTATATCAATTCATTGGGTCTAATGCTTATTCATATTCACTATTTTTTGGAATAGTTTATTCATTTCTTTTATCAAATTTAACTTTACTTCCTTCTTCGCAAATGCTTAATTTTCTTTAAGATTGTAATGAATTTATGTATTTATCTAGTATTTCAGCAAATAACTAATTGTATGGGTTTTTGTATTTAGGTAGTACCTTTGTAATTATTTAGATCTATAGATTGTATAACTTCCTTATCTAATTTATGCTATGCATCAATGACTATAATTATGTTTGTGGATTAACTGAGTCATCGCCTATATTAATATTATATATGTTATGATTATATGACTAGGATGGTATGTTTAACTGGAGAAAGAGAAAGTATCTCCTTATATTTTGAGAGGAATAATGATACTAATTATACAAGTTATATATGATTTTCATAGGTTGCTGATACACGCTAAGTTTAGTTCAAATTCAGATAGCATATAATTTTTTTAATTACCAGTTACGATCCTAGTTCAAGTCCTGACAATATAATTTTTCATATGAGATACAGAAAAATAGTATTCCATATATTCACATTCACATAAAAATAAAACTTTACTTGCAATTATATAAAGTGAATCTTATATTATAAAATATAATTTATTTATACCGATATACTAAATAATATCTCTTAAAAATATGTAATTATTTTAAACGAGTCCGGTTTGTTTTATGCAATTATATTTCTAATTAAGTGTAAATGATTTTTTTTAAAATAAAGTTAAAACCAATGATTAATACTATAGTTGTTTATAGAAATAAGATGTCTCAATTTCAAGTACCAATTCGAATTAAATTTATCATTAAAAAAAAAGTATGAGGAAATATATTTTCCTTTTTGTGAAATGTAAAGTCTTTTTTATAGCAGATTTTGTGCAGTTCTTTGCACTGACAAAACTAGGATTTCAATGCTCATGCCTCAATGTGCATGAAAAAGAAAGAAAATTTGTACTTGGCTCATTCTTTTTATGAAGTAAATTCTTTTTAGGGTTAATTATAATGACTTGTATTTTTCCATATTACATTAATACATTTTTATGTTTTCAAAATTATATTAAAACACCCTTCTATTTTGTCACCGTTATAAAACGACGTTCTTCCATCCATTTTTTTTAGTTTTTACGCTAGTCAAAAAGAAAAAAATCAAAATTTGCTTAAAATATTTATATTAATACCAAAAATACTCCTATATTTACCCATCTCATATCCACACTCATCTTCTTCCTTTCTTAATTTCACAATTTTCAATTTCTTTTTTAAATCCCTAAAAACAATTTATCTTCCTTAATTAAATCTCAATACTTCTTTAATTAAATCTCAATACTTCTTTAATTAAAAAATTTATGTTAATTTCAAAACTTTGTAATATAAGAATTGCCCTCTATAAAACCTAACTCTAAAAATTCCAGCTCTGTTAAGTGTTTAAAAAAAATCAAAAACCCAAATTTTTGTCTCACTGTCCTTCTGCTCTCTCTTCTGCTCCAACTCTTCCTCCCGTTCCCACTTCCCCTCCTACTCCTACTACGCCTTCAGCTGCCGCTATAGCCTATGCCTTCGACTCTGTTGTTGTTGCAGTCGTGAACAATTTGAAAGCTGTTGTCGCAACCAAGGACGCATCAATCGCTGCTAAAGCCACTTCCTAAAAATGCTTGGGTGTAGTTCAACTTGAGTGTTTAAGGCTCTAAGAACGATGGAAGAAAATTATAGAAACTAATCAAATTGAATCTTTTGATCTTCAATCCCAAACCAGGTTACATGTATTCAACTCGATTAAAAGTTTTTCGGTTCAGTTTGGCACTGTGAGCTATGGTGTACTAGTAATTAATGGTGGTGGGTTTTTAGGTTTCGACTAGGGGAATAATCTTGTTGTTAAGCGGATTGAAAATGGTGGGTTTGCTGAGTATAATAGGAACAACAATTCTGGTCAATTTTTGTTGAAACCACACCTTTTTGGAGCTCCAGATATGAATGAATTGAAGTGAATTGACAACCCCACAATCAAACTCGAAATCATTTGGGCAGTCAGAATTTGAATCGGATACAGAGGAGATGTCCTCGCAAGCTTCAAAGAATTGATCCTCGCGGGTAGTTCGTTAATAACAGTGGGTTTGCATGTGTCAAGATTAAACAGTGGTGGGCAAAACAGAGGAAGATTGAACAATTGATGGATTTGTATGTATCAAGAGATCTGCTTTTGGTATCCATAACAAAAGAGAATGAGATTTTGTTTTGAATATTACAAAGCAGAGAGAGAGAAAATGTATGTGAATTTGGTTTTTGTTTTTCTGTGATTTCTCAAGCTAGAATGACGTTAGTTGAGGAAGGGGGATTCTGGTGCCATGCCTCGTAACTCTTTTCTTCAATTATTTACTACTTTTTGTATATAATATCGTGATTGGATATTACATTTGCTAGGGAAAATTCACCCAAAAGTAGGATAGTTTGATTTTTTTGAATTTTTGGTATGTTTTTTTAATTTACTCTAGTAATGAAAATTTTGATGGTATATATTGATGGTGGATAATGATGGTTATAATGGACAGTGGTGGTGATGGTGGACAATGGTGGTGGTACCAAGTTAGAAAGTAAGTGAATTTAAAGGTTAGGGAGTGAGTTATATTAAAAGAGTGGAATGAGAATGAAAATTAAACTGAAAATGAAGAGTATTATGGACATTTTATATTGATTTAATGGATTTTTTAACAAAATGACCTCAAATTATAACGGTAGCAAAATAGAGGGGTGTTTTAATATAATTTTTAAAATATAAAAACGTATTAGTATAATATAAAAAAATACGGAGATGTCATTATAATTAACTTTTCTTTTTAAGACGTAATGTTACATTTTTCAAAATAATTTTGTAGGAAATTGAAAATTTTCCATTTTTGAGTTTCTTATTTGAACCCAAATTTCTAAAAGAAGTCCTTAATTTATAGGGATAACAACATGTTTAGGTAATAAATAAGTTTTTGATATGAAGAGGTACAACTCCTTTATTTAGGGTATGATTTTGTCAAAGATAAATTGCTATAATCTATCTAAAATTACATGGTATGAAAAAAAATATGGTTATGATAATACATAAACATCCATACTGAACTTTTATGTATAATACAAGATCCAAATTGGGCATTATCCCAATTTTTTTTCCTAGTCTATTAGCTGGATTAAAAGTTTAAATTACGATAATTCATTTCTCTTTTTTTAATTTAATACATGTCATAAAAATCATTAAATTCTAATCCTTTTATCTTTAATACTTTTTATTCAAAATCTTAACCCGTTGCAAAAACAGTGGACTAGAAAATTATTAACTTTATTGTATATAACTCTTATTTTAAAAATACGGATTTTTGGTATATATTTATTATATGTGTAGTATATATCATATTTTTTATAATTTTTTATTAGATATATAGCATTTTTTTAAAAATATTTTTTAATAGTAAAAATAATTTTTTTTTTTATTTTTTGGTATTTTTTTTATTCCTAAAAATAATTAAGCTTTTATATAAGGAATTTTTTCAAAAATACTAAAAAAAAATATAAAAATATTTCATTTTTACTATTAGAAATTTTTTTTTAAAAATACTATATACCTAAAAATATTTTTTTAAAAATACTGCATATCTAAAAATATTTTTTTCAAAAATACAACATATACCAAACATATATTATACATATATTAAATATATACCAAACATATACCAAAAATCAATAAAAATGAAAAACAAAAATCATAAAATTGAAAAAAAAAATAAAACACAGTATATTTGTGTAATATGCCCTTTATAAAATAAAATGGGCCTGGAAATGTCCAAATGATATTGGGCTTGACATTAGAGGAAAAATCACTAATCTAATTAAAATTAGCTTGTGGGTTTGTCTGTGGGCTCAAGTTTTATTGGTCCATAATAAAATCTTAAATACTTATATGTATATATATAACAAAAAGAAGAAATGCAAACAATTTTTTTTTTTATCTCATCAAATTAAAGAAATTGATTTCGAATCAATCATATGCTAAAGAATAATTTAATTAATGAAAAATTTAATTAACTTAATAACTGTATTTATAAATTTAATAATGTAGTATTAATTAATATAGTTCATTATATATTTATAATAGAAATATATATAAAATGGCGGAGTTAGGACACCAGGTTAGGGAGGTGTCCATCTACATTATATTTTTAATATAAAAAATTAAAAAAAATAAGTATATTAAAATATTAAATTAATATGATATATAAATAAATAAATAATATAATTTTTAATTTAATTTTAGTATAAATATATGAATTCTAAAAAATTGATAAATATAAAATAAATAATTTAATTTTTAATCCAACATTAAGTCTTTCTTATTAAATATTTAATAAAAAATTATTATTAAAATAGCAATATCAAAAATCTGATATATTATATAAAAGAAAATATATATGAAATTTAATTTTAATAATGAAAAGAAAAAGGTATTTAGTTGTAATTGAAAAATGAAACTTTAAAAGAAAAGAGGGAATGAGTGATGAAATATGAGTTGAGGAGAGTATGAATAGAGACAAAAAATAATAATAATAATAATTAATAAGTAGGTTGATTGAATTTTATTTGATTTTTTTTAATAATCACATAGTTGTTAATAACTGCATGCTACTAATTTAAATTTATTTATAAACTTGGATAATTTTTTTTAAAAAAATTTAAGTGTCTTTAATTAATGGGCTGCATATATATATATTTGTTGATAAATTTAATTAATATATGTTATAATATTAATTTTTATGAATTTAGGAAAACGCTCAAATATATTTATGAGGTCATAAATTGATATAATACAAATATATAAAAATATTTTTTTATTTTTCATAGAATTTAAGGAGAGCACCCAAATAAATTTAAGAATGACAAATTAACATATTATTAATATATATATGTTTTTTTTTTAATTAAGAGTATATATATATATGCACACCCTCATCACCAAATGGTTCTGCCACTACATATTAAATTTTAAATTATAAAATAAGTCTAATAATTAGTTTTTGCAATAATTTTTTTCAAATATTAATTTATAAAGTATTAATTACATGCATTTTATTATATATATAATAAATAAAAATATAATTACATACATGTTAATATACATGAGAAAAAAACTAGTGTATAAATAAAAGTTGAAGAATGGAGATGTTTTATTAAATTATGACATGTAACTTTTAATCTTATTGTCATGTGATTCTTTATCTTTCTTACTTTTTTTTCTTAAAAATTTTACAATAATTAAAATCTCATAATTTTTACATGAAAAGTTAAATCTTTCAAAA
The DNA here is from genome assembly GCA_948193065.1 of Aleurites moluccanus. Taxonomy (NCBI): domain Eukaryota; kingdom Viridiplantae; phylum Streptophyta; class Magnoliopsida; order Malpighiales; family Euphorbiaceae; genus Aleurites; species Aleurites moluccanus. The sequence goes on from CANXYC011573466.1 coordinate 7,042, forward strand.
GGGACACTATTAATTTTTAGATGAAAAGGTACATCTTTTAAAAGGAAACACTCTCTCTTTATCTTTCTTATATATTTTTTTTTCAAATTTACAATAAGTAAAACCTAATAAATTCTAAATGAAAATATATATCTATTAAAGTTTTGTGAATTGAGCCACAATCCATGAGTATTAATTTGATATAACTATCAATTAAATGTCTTCTCTTTCCACCCACCAAACACTAATCTCTAAAAGAAAGAAAAATAGAAATTAAACAACTACGCATGTATTCGCCACTCTTATCATTTTTATTGTCAGAATTTTTCAAAATAAAACTCTCTTAAAAAATTTTGCCATGCAGGTTACCCAAGCATGTAAGTTTTATTTTATTTTCTTCTACTATTATTTCAATATTGTAAAAATGATAATTCTTCATCACAATTAAATTTTGATATAACCATGCAATGCCTAATTTAAGTGATAAATAATTTAAATTTTTTAAGAGGTCTTAAGTTGGAGTTATCTTTAATAATTAAGTGTGCGACTTATTAAAATATAATATGATATTTCACGAAAAAATTATCTTTCTCTCTAATATTAAATATTAACAACGTGACTCTTATAAAAATAATTTAATCATGCTAAACTCTTCAATTAAATGAAAATTCACATTTTGTGTTATTTTTTTTTTATTTATATTAAGCAATTGGCCGACACATGTATAAATAATATATAAAATGCATACAATAAAAATTCATTTAGAAATCAATTAAAACGTTATATATAGAAAGTATTTATTTATTAACAGATTAGTATTAATTTTATAATGTGCTTTTTTTTTTTAATAAATTTGCTATCTATTTTGATATTTTTTCTTTTTAAATACAGAGCATAAAACTCATTATCCGGAGATTTGATATATTTATTATGACTTTTTACACATTTTATTTAATTATATACATATATCAATTATTCTATTATCTCGGAAAAGGTTTTAATTAATATAATAAAAATTAATTTATATATTAAATTAAACAAGGAAATAACATTAGTAATAAATAAACTATAATAATATAGCCTCTTATTTTCACTTCCGCCTTATTCTCTTTGCCTCTATTTCTTTCTTTTATTTTATCGTCTTTTATCTTCATTATTATTTGTATTTAATACCGATTATCTGAAAATAATTTAATATATATTTTATTTTAAATTATGCGTTATTATTTTTAATAAAATTTTTATATTAAATTTTATTTTATTTATTTATATTTATATTTATTTTATTTATATATCTTCAATTTATAAAAAATGAATTATTTTTTTATAAAGATTGATTTATTTTTCCTATATAGAAAAAAATTTTAATTTAATTTTTAATTAATCGAATTTTTCAAACGACTTCATATTAATTTTGAATGAATTATATTTTACGTTAATGTGTCAATTATAATGATTGGATTAAATATTATTCCTCTAGTAATTTAATAATAATATTTAGAGATAAAATTTATTTTATATTTATTTTAATTATAATTTTTTTAATTACTATTTTTTGATATATATCATTTTTCTTTATTAGTGATTTTTTTTTATATAAAAATAAAAACACTAGTTATAAATATAAATAAGTAAAATGCTCTTTTATCTTATTTTCACTCACGTCTCGCCACGTCGATATCCGAACCCACCTTAGATCCAATCCACGCAGTCCACAGGAAACCCAAGAAAGATACATTCTTTCCCGTTTCTGCTTTCTCTTCCGATTCAAGATCCAATCTCCCTCCCTTTTATTAAAAAGGTGGCGGGTAGTGGTGGTGCCGGTGCCGGTGTCGGTAGTGTTTGTCGATGGCAAGGACCAACAAATATACCTCCATTAACTATAACCATATCTACGAAAGAAACTTGACCAGCAACTCTGCAAATAACCCAACAAAACACCCCTCTTCTTCTTCTTCTTCTTCTTCTTCAACTTCTGATTCTTATTCCTCAATATCATCTCCAAATGCTTATAAAAACCACTTTTATTCTTCTTCTTCGTCTTCTCGGACTCATGGCCATGGCCGTATGCTGGTTTTGACCCGACCCGCTCCTAAACCCGTTTCCTCTATATCTAACTCTCCTCTTTCATCTTCTCCGCAAATCTCATCGACCGAACAATATCAATCTCAACTTCATACTTCGGATCAATCTCGGTCCGAACCCGAATCCGATCAGATTTCTCTTCGTCCTTTGGGTCGAACAGGAGCAGCTAATTGTGTTTCCTCTTCATTTCTGTTGCCGGAGAGGGAGAAGGAGGTGGTGGTGTCACCGAAGACAAACAAATTCGTGCCTCCGCATCTTAGACCGGGTTTTGTTGGGAAGGAGGAGAGACCTGGACCGGAGTTTTTCAGAGGGAAGGAGGCGAATCATAGGCCGCCACCGCCGCCGCAGCAGCAGCACCAAGGTTATTTCATGCCTCCGGGTGGGTATGAGGAGGATGGGCGGCCAAAGTCTGGTGGTTATGATAGGATGAGGAGAGGGGGCGAATCAGATCTGGGTTTGATGAATCTTCCCTGATCCAGTGGGAACCGCCCCAGTTCAAGTGGATGGTATGGTTTTTTCCAATATAATCTAATCAAGTTTTTTTTTTGCTCTAGATTTGATCATTTTTTCTTGTTTCTGTTAATATGTCATGTTTACTTGAATCATACTGTATTGGGTCCTATAAATTGTTTATTCCATGTTGTTGTTATCTGGTTAACTTTGTTCAATATTCAAAGTAAAAATAGGAAAAACATTTTGTTTCTAAGTTGCCTATTGGAGCTTAGATTCGTAGTTTAATGGAAACAAACCAAAGATTATTCTACATTTCAATACAATTGTTGGGAAAATGTTCATGCCTTGAATCATTAGAATTTTTGCAAGACCACTTTAGTTGTGGTTTTGTTCCTCCATTTTTCAACTTCTCCTGAATTTCACATAAGCTACCTCTACCAGGAGCTTGTGCACACATTCATATACTGTATAAAAGTAAGTTTGTGAAGCTGATAATATAAGATTTAAATATGGATGATTTGCATGTGAAATGTAGATAATTTGCATGTGGAATGTGGATGATTTGTACACATTCTTATATGGGTTGACCACTATGATCATTGCCTAATGATGTGGAGATGGTAAATTTGGCATATTTTGATTTTATAGGGAAATCCTATTTTATCATTTTTAGGTCTGTGAGTCTAGATCTCAGACCATACCATAAATATTTTAATGAGGCCGTTGGGGTTCACAGTGAGACTTGAGATTTTGTGAAATCTGTTGCCCTTAGCCGCACTATATGTTTATTGTACACTTTATCTGGTCACAACAATCCAAGTCTCATGTTCAGTTTACTTCTGGATAATGGTTTATGCTATGGTTTGACTAGTGCTTAAGTAGTGGCATTACTTCCTTACAATATCCTTGAAAAACTAGTGAACTAGAAGGTAGAATAGACTTTTAAGGATCAGGGTTATAGGGTTGAGTTATGTTGTGATGTGGTTGGTGTATTATTGGGCTGTTGAAGGGCAGTAGTTATATAAAACTGCAACTAAGCTGAGTAATGAACAAAGAATGTCCATGAAATGAGATTAGCTGAAATAAGAAGGTAAAGATAGATGCAAGGAAATTTAAGATTAGACTAGATAAGACAAGGATGTATCTGTATGAATATGGAAGAGATACCTATTGATAATAAGTTAAGAGAGATTTTAATGAGATGGTTAGATCATCATATCCAGCCAAATTTGTGGATAAGTAAGCGAGTCATAGTAGTTGGAGAGACAACGAGAGAAACAAGAAATGATGTGGACTAAATTGGTAACAAAATTATTTTATATTGCAACAACTAATGGAATGGTTAGCCCTAAGCAGCAATATGAAGGAGAAGACTTGTAGGGTTGATTAGCTTAGGACTCATTTAGTTATGAGTTTATACTGTTGTGGTGCAAAAGTGATTCCAGTGCAGCTATAGAACATGATTGGAGGAGGACTTTCTTTGTTAATTTCATCTTATTTAAATACACTGGAGAATGTTATACACTATTCATTGTAGTTATTTCCTTATTTACTTTAACCAATAAATTCTTTTAATAAAATGAAAATGGTAAAATAAATTATTTTAAAAAAATTCAATTATTAATCAATATGTTAAAATCCTGCGAAAAAATCATGATTCATGAATGCACAGTTGGTCACAAGTAAATTGAAATCAATAGAAGTTGTAGATTAGTTGTTCATGACCAGGAGCTGGGTCCAGGTGGTTAGAATACTTGAATTCTTCTCATTGTTAATGCGGTGATGTAATGGAAGGTCTCAATATACTGAGTGCCAATTAAATATTATTCAAAATTCTCTAGATTGGAGATGGGATTTTTGTTGGACTGTTGTTGCTAAAATAAAGAGCTGCTTGCTATGAGAAAAGTTTGCTCAAATAGATTAAGTTTTGGTGCTAAGCATTTTAATGATTTCAAAGGCAGTTGTACAAGTTATGATATCACATTTAACACAATTATCAAGTTATTATATGCTGTTGTAAAACTAAGCTTAGTTCTTTCATAAATTGGGTTCTCGTCCTTAATTATAAATATTATCCTAAGTATCTTGAATCAATGTGGTTATGCAGAGGTAATATGAAGTAAGTGACTTTTCCAAGGACAGGGATTGAATGTTCTTGAAAGCTACATGATGGTTCTTCATCAGGCCTGCCTGAGGTGCATTTCTCTTGTCCTTCTGGAATTAGATTTATATTTTTGTTAGAAAAGTCTCATTTTAACTCTATGGAAAATAGGATTAAACCTGGTAGCACCTATAGGGTTCTTCGCCCTGTTGATAGAATTTATATTGAATTGATGTAAAGAAAATAGATACCGAGCATCATTGTTCAGTAATTCAATCGTTGTTGTTGTTTAAAGAAGACGTCAAGGTGCTTACAGAAGGTAGAATTTACTTGTGTGATTTGTTTTGTTTAATGCTTTTACGAATACTGAAGGCTAGCATATTGTTGGTTTGCTGCCTCCCTTATATACATGTTTTTTTGTTTTCATCTGATATACTTAAAAAAAACTCTTTTTTAAGATGGTCTTGTTTTGTTCATCATCTACTTGATCATTTTAATGTTCATTTGCCTCTTCTTTGAATAACAATATGCCAGGCAAATACTGTTTTGCCGGCGAACTCTTAGATTAGCATGAGAACGATGTAACTAAGCAGGATGAAAGATCAAATCAACTTTTTATTTAGACGAGTGTCAGTGAAGCACTCCTTATTCTACGGAAAAAGAAAGGGGGAAAAAAGAGAGGCACAACTCAAGGTCAAGGGTAAGCCTCAATGAGGGACCTTGCACCTAATATGTAATGGATCTTTAAGCTACTATATCCAGCTGCCGAGAAGAGCTGCTTCCATTCTTTCTCAGTCCTCTCTACGCCATTGTTCGTTGCCTTCATCAACATATCAAAGTAAAACTGTGGTCCAAAAAACTGTTTATCCACTTCCTGGCTTTCGAGAACCATGTCTATTATAATCAGCTTCCCTCCTTTCTCCTTGCTTGGGATTGCTTCTTTACATAGCTTCAATAACTTGATGCTGTCCTTATCATCATAGCTATGAAATATCCACTGCTCATATTTAATCACAAAAAATAAAACAAATTGATTAGAATTTAAAAAATAAAAACCTACATATAGAAGAAAATCAAAATATATTAAATAGATTATATCAGATCGTCTCATCATATTGATTATATTAAAAGTTGAATCGATGTTTGATTTTGTCCAATTCAATTTGTTCTTTTTTTTTAATTTCTATACTTTTTAATTTTTTTTTTTATCAAAAATTAATAAATTTTAAAATTTCTTATATCATTTCCATGAGTTAAACCGGTTGAGGTACCTTTAGAAAAAGTGCATCAGCAGAAGGTATTGACTGAAACATGTCCCCTCCAACAAAATGTAACTTATTAGTCTCTTGACACCCTTGAACAACAAAGGGACGATCAAGAACAATGCAGCTATTTATATTGGGAAATGCTTCAACAATAGCCTTAGCCATGGTTCCTGTGCCACCACCAACATCCACCAAGGTTTTTATGCCTTTGAAGACATCTGTAACTTTAAAATCATTAATCAAAACTTTTGCAATTAGCTTAGAATCATTAGCCATGGTATCAATAATCATCTTCTGAAACTGAGGATCCTTGTGAGGAGGATAATCTGGAATTTTTACCCCACCATGTGCTGTTTCAAATGAGGTAACATAATTATCTTTGAACCAAATGCTCAAAGAAAGCCAAGAACTAACCATTCCTGGTTCAAGATTGACAAATAAAAGGGGTGCAAGACCAAATGGGGAATCTTTTAACAGCAGCTTAGAAGCAGGAGTAAGCATATATTCCTCCTCCTCCTCCTCCGCGGCCGTGGCAGCTGGGGTGGTGGTTTTGTTTTTTAAGGCAAAAAGGCCATTGTGGGTTAGTAAGGTCATAAGGCGGCGAAAGCAACTCTTTTTATTTGGGTGGATTTGGAGAGCAGCTATAAGGTTGGATAGAGTGATGGATTGGCCATGGTTATGAATAATGTCTGGTATGCCTAATTCAACTGCACATTTTAAAGACATTGAGTTTACCAAGTTGAATATGTGATTCCATACAAGAGCCTGAGCTTCAAGTAGTTCTTTGCCACTCTCTTCTGATCTAACCAAACTCATTTTCTTTCTTTCTCTTGTTTTTGAATAAGATTTAGCTCAATATTGGACCTCTATTTATAGGGGCCTAATGGGGCATGGTATGGAAATAGATTTTGGGATTTGCACCTTTCTTCATGATAAAATTATTATGATACTATTGAATTTTTGTTGCATTAAAATTATAATTTTTAGCTTCTCAAATTTGTTAATAATTAATACTTTAGTTATTGTTTATAAAATTATGGAATTTTTTACTACATTTAAAAAAAAAAATCATTTATATAATGTTTTTAACAGTCTTTCATTTATAAATAAAAAATATATATCTCGAGAAAAATAATTAAAAAAGTATAATTAAAATAATATAAAATTAATTTCAGTCTTAAATTTTATTGATCAATTTATCAGAGTAATAATATTCAGTGTAATAGCTATAATTGACATATTGATAAAAAACACGCTCCATTCGAAATTGACATAAAGTTATTTAATAAATTCAATCATTGAAAATCATACGAAAATTTTTTTTCATATTGAAAAAATAAACAAACATTTATAAAAAAATAATTTCAACTTTCACAAATTAAAAATACATAAATAAATATAAATATAAATATAAATAAAAAATAAATATAATATCAAAATCTTATTCAAAATAATAATAAATAATTAAAACAAAATAAATATTGCCATTGTTTTTAAATTTCAAAATTTTAAATACAATCTACTTTATTTTTTATTATAATATTATAAAACAAAATTTTAAAATAAAAGTTCAAAACTCAGTGAAAGATAAAATTGATATTTTACATTTATTAAAATATATTATATAGAAGAGTTATTTTATTTAATGAAATACAATTTTAAAAATTTTATAAATTAAAGCTCCTCATATTTTTTTATTTTATTTTGCATACGTGGCGGAATAGACGCGGTAGGTTGTTTTGGATCTAGAGGCGCCCGACAACTAATGGAACGTTCCTTTCGGTAAATTAATTGACAACTTGGCTGAATTTAATTCTCCATCGACTGTTGGTAGATCGTTCTATGGTCCACTGAGTATTACATCCTTCGCGTCCATAAATTTTAATATAATATTAAAATTTTATTATTTTTTATATTAAAAAAAATAATTATATTTTATATTATTTATAATTTTAAAAATTTAATTATTTTTAATTTATTATAAGGATAAGGTATAATTTTGACCTTCCCGTTTAGTCCTAGGAGTACATTAACTTTTAATATTTTTCAAGATATAATTTTGACCCTAACGTTATTAAAAATTATAATTTCGATCCTTTGACTGTTGAATTTTTTCCATGGGCCCTATAAAAATTAAAAAAATAATTGATAAATTATAATTTAATCCCTAAAATTTTATTTATTTAAAAAAAATATTTTTTTAAATTAAAAATATAAAAAAATAAAATTAATTAATAACTAAATAAAAATTAATTATTTTATTTATTTAAAATTAAAAAAAATATTATTTTTAATTTAAAATTACTTTTTATTAAATTGAAATAATTAATTTTTAAAAGTAATTTTAATTATTAAAATTATACCTTATCCCTTTTAAACGGTAGAGTCAAAATTATACATTATCCTTTTAATTTACACATAAAATTATTAACATATATTTTCTTACTTTTTTATTTAATTAAAATTAGAATATTTAAAAATATATGTGAATAATTTTATGTGTAAAATATTCATACATAATTTTATTTATTGATTTATTGTATATTTTAATTTAAAA
>CANXYC011573631.1:0-25575 GCA_948193065.1 Aleurites moluccanus
GAAGCGTTGTCAATTATTGAAATTTATATTATTTTTATTAATTGGGAAGAAATTAATTTGGGTTGGATGAATTTTTAAAGCAAAATTAAATAAATAAGAAATCTCAACTTGGGAATTTAAGATATTAAAGAAAACGATCTAGAATTTAGATTTCGTTAATTGAATTTACCCGGTTGATTGACTAAATATTGATTTCAAAACTAAAGTATTTGATGGATTGATTACTCTAAATTATGAATTAGTTTCTCTTGAGCAAAAATTCAAACATTAATATTAATGCAAATGTCTACTCTTGTGATCACAGAATCAATGTTAATTCATTAAGATCCTTAACAATCTCATAAAATCCACTAAAGTGTACCCTAATTTCTTAGCGATACATGCCTTAACTTATTAATTCTATGAACTAGCAACTATCGCAGCTCTCGCTTGTAAATAGCTACCTTAAATAGTGATTATAGTGGCCAATTATAAAACACTTATAAATCAAAATTAAAAAATCAAACTTTGTATTAAGAATAATTGAAATCATTAATCATTGTCATCAACCTTTATTAATCAATTAACTTCATCTAAATCCTAAAAAAATGAGTTAGTTCAACATGATAAAATAAAGAAAAGATGAACTAATCATTAACTTAACCATGTTCATAATAAAATTAAAAAAGAAATAACAAGTAGAGAAAATAAAAACTCTATTTGATGATCTCTTTGATTGATTGAAGGTCGTGAAGTTCCAAGAATCATTTTCTCTAGCCTCCTTTAAGTCTCCTTAGCTCCCAAGAGTGATCTCTCTTTTCCCCAAGCCTTGGTTGCCTTTTTATAGACTTCATTTCTGAGAGCAGTGCAAAATACCGGGTAGAGACATGAAATACCGGTTACAAAGCCCGAAATACCGGGTACCCGTTTTTCATATTATTTGGCGAAATACCGATTGGCCAGTAAAATACCGGTTGTACACGGTGAAATACCGATACCCGGTATTCTCTACTATCTCTCGGGTTCCACTTGTATTTCAAATACTGGTTCCTCCTCTCCAAATACCGGGTATTGGCTCCAAATACCAGTACTCGGTATTTCATTCCCTGAAGATTATTTCCAAACTGAAAATCCAAAATTTCAATTTTTAAAACTTCAAAATAAAATCAAATCAAATAGAAATCTTTATTCAAAAATAAAATCATAATCAAAATCAATAATCTAAACAAAATCAAAATCAAATTAAATAAAAATATTTTTCTAAATCAAATCTAAATCTTATTGAATCTATCAAAATATTACTAAATCTTAATTTGAAGTTGAAATTCAAAATTATATTAAAATTAATTTAATTTAAGCAGAAACTAAATTAATTAAGTATAAAATGACATCTAAAATACTAATAAAAATACTTAATTTTAATGTCTAACTGTCCTCCATTGATTCAAGCCACAAAAAGAGAAGAAGAAGGTGCAGGTTTGGAGACTACAACGGTGGTTGTCTACCAGCCTAAATTACAACGACGATATCAGGTATCTGAGGGAATTCGATGCTACTGCTAGTGATGATGATAGCATCTCTTTTTCATTTTTTTTTTTAAATTTCGTAATCACAGCAGAAGTGAAAAAAGATTAACAAATAATTGTAAGGTCAGCTGCTGCAGGGTGGCATCCGTTTCAAATCAATTTATCCGATTTGAAATTTTTTTAAATTAAATTAAATTATTATTATAATTAAATTATTTACTTAATTTTAATTTAATTCAATATAAACACTTTTAATTTATTTATTTTAAATTAAATATATTAATTTTATAAATTTTCATTATTTTATTATAAATTAAAAAAATATCTATAAAATATTAATAATAAAAAAATTTCAAAAATAATTTAATATTATACAATATAAAATTTATCTATTTTATTAATTAATACGTCTAAAATTTATATTTTTCTCAGATATTTTTTTATTTATCTTTAATTAATTTTCATAAATTATCGTTATGATTATATATAAAATAAAATCAAATATATTTAATTATAATAATAATAAAAAATAATATATGTATTCAGTTTGATTCGATTTAAAATTAAAAAAAAAATTTTAATTGTATTTTTGATTTATTTAATTTTTCAAATCAAATCAAATTAAATAAATTATAAAATTATTTATTTTGATTTGATTTATTTAATTTAATTCGATTTAATGGATTTGATTTTCACTCATAGGTATGACTATAAGAATTAAGTTAAAATTATTATTAGTGTAAAATTTATCAAAAATTAAAAATTTATAATTTAAATTGTTAAAATTAAAAGTTGGTTTTGTGATGAAAGTTCGTAATTTTTTTTGCAATTTGACTCTTATATTTAATAATAAAAAGTTAAAATTTTTTATCTTATTTTGAAAGCATATCAATTGTAATTATTGGGAGGAGAAGGATAGAAAAAGGGACCACAAAAAAGGGGACCATCGATTCTCTCTTTCTCTCTCTCTATTTATTTTTTTTTAAAATATGAAAACAGGGCTAGAAACACATAAACCAAAACCAACAGGAGCTTAGCCATATGCATGGGATCATGGTCCCTCGATATTTTAAAAAAAATTAAAAATATACATAAAAAAGGGGGAAGAGATAAAAATATTTCTCCGAAAAAGTTGAGATGAATGAAGAGTAAGTCCAACCACTATAACTATCATATTTTTTATTTCTAGCAAAAAATTAATGACCAATTAGAAAATACTATCATTTATATTTTTAATTTGGACAAACATGAAAATTTTGAAAAAAAAAAAGGAATAGGAAAGAGAGAAAAAAAAAAAGATGCAGTCAAGACTTATCTATTTTAACTTTTTTTTTTTTTTTTAAGTCTTGAGTTTATTTTTGTAGAGAGATCTTCATAGTTGAGATTAGTATTAATAAAAAAAATTTTAATTTAAAGTTTTATGCATTTAAATTTTATTCAAGTATTTTTCTCATATAAATTTCATATTATTTCCTTTTAATCAATAATAAAAATGAAATCTATAAATATAAGTTATTATACAAACTTAATATAAGAAAAGAAAATTTTAATGATATAGATTTACAAGTGAGTTGAAGTTAAGAATTGATATTTTTCAAATTTGAGTTTGTTTCTTTTAATTAAGCTACTACTTTTATTTGTTTTAAGTTCTATGAGTTTCGCATATATAATACATACTATTTTATTTTTATGTAACATTATGTTTTTTAGTCTTGACGAGGGTTGGGAGAAAAGTTAGATGGCATTCCAATCAGGGACAACAATAAATTTCTTTGGGTAGTTAATTAGGTTTAGATTGAGGGATAAAATTTTCTTAAAATTAAAAGGTGAGCTTTTTATCATGAGCAGTGGAGGTAGCAAAATTGCATATAGCAGCGCTGTTTATATTATCATATTCAAGTTTGAAAATTCATTTTTATTTGTTTTTCTTTTGCATTTTTTGTGATGATATGATATTTCATTGTCTAGGTTATATATATGTAAAATATTTTGAATTTTAGAATGGTTTCTTGAAATTGTATCTGGGTTTTGGTTATTTGTTATGATTATAGTTTAATTTCTTAAAATTGTGTTTTCTAGTTATTAAATTATAGTTTTTAAAATTTGATTTTATATACAGAAATCAATACTTAGAGTTGTTTCTGTTCTTAGATTCATAAGAACATAATATGTTAATAACTTTTGAATGATAAAATATTTTTGGTTACTTAGTACCCTCTTTATTGTTTTTATTGGCTCATAAACATAGTCTACAATTTTTCATACTCTCTTCTAATATGAAGATTTAGGAGTGAAGTAATTAAATGATTTTGGTACTTTAATGTTGGTCCCCTGTGCACAAAGGTGAGACCAACCAATTTCCATACCATCTTTACATAAGTATTGGAATAACTCAGAGAGGATTTACTAACTCTGTTATCTCCATAAGTAAACTCATGGCGTTATTCGCCAGCCAATCTGCAACAAAATTGACTTCCTTGTATATATTCCTTAGCTTCACAAACCAATTTATGCCCAAAAGAACCCTTATATCATCTATTAGAGTTTGGTGCGGGCCGCTATGAAAGTCTTTAATTTGAATAAGTTGCAATGGAACCCATGCATCAATCTCTGCTGATATATACATATCCATACCCTGTCTTATGTTGGGATGGGACGAATTTAGAAGTGGAGCGAGTTTGGATGTACGGGGATGGGTGAATTGTGGATACCCACTTATTATATGTAAAAATGCATCAATATATATATTTTACTTAAAAATATAATAATAATAATATAAATAAATGTATATGAAAATGAATTTTAAAAATTTGATAAATATATATATAGGGTCAGGTTAAGCAAATAGTGGTTAGGACGGGTCAAAATTGCTATCCTAATGAAATCAGAGTAAAGTTGGGAAGTGACTATTCAGTTGTGTAGCTGTAGCCCACAACTTTCCCACGTTCCCAAGAAAAACACAAAGTTGACACAACTATTTCTTACCAAGTGTTGTTGTTTTAATTCGAAGGCCTAAACATATGAGATTCAATACTTATAAGTGATAGTTACTTAATTGCATTCTCTCATTATACTCATAAAGAAAATCTTCTAAGAAATTGAGTGTCCAATACCAATAATATGATAATCACCTGATTATGAGCGCAAGATAGATCACTTTTATGTATACTAGTGCACTGAATAATTTTCCCCTCTAATGACCATGTAGATTATGTGGTTCCCAATTCATGTGCAGCAGATTATGTGAATACTAATTGATGAATTCCACACACATATATACATATAGAGACAACCCAGAAACTGATTGATTGCTGCACTCTTTCTATATATTATTGGCATTTGAAGACAAAAAGAGATAGCAAAGCAATGATGCAATCATCAGTGTTGTTTTCTTTTATCTCTACCATGTAAGCCAAAATGGAACTTATATATCTTTATCTCGGATAATTGATAAAAAAATATCAAAATTTGATATTTTTTTTAATGTAATCACTAGAAATATTTTTTTTAAATAAATACTTATTTTTATTCAATTAAAGGTTGCTATCTAGATTTAGATCAAAATTTCACTGAAGTGCTGTTGTGGCATGACAATAGATCAAAATTTCACTGAAGTGCTGATGTGGCATGACAATAACTCCAACCAATCTGACTTAACATGTCATTTCAGATTCATATTAGATGAATTTTAGTGTTTATATTAAAATTCTCTCAAAATTTATTATTTTTGAAATTATTTATATTTTTTATTATTTTTTCCATTCAAAATATTTTTTAATTTTTAATTAAAATATTATTTTAATTATTTTTTATTTTTATTAAAATATTCTTTTAATTCTTTCAAATAAAAGTATTATTCTAATTTAAACTTTATTTAATTTTAACAAATTCAAAACTATTGTTTTTTTTTATTTTAGAATATTAATTTATTTTTTAAGTGAAAATATTTTTTTAATTTAAATTTTAGAAAGAAAAATGAACACTTATTTTTCAAATTAAAAATTTAATAAGTTGTTTATTAATTTAAATATAAGATCATCTAATGGATATTAAATTTTAATTATTGAGTTATTACCTTCTATATAATATTTATATAAATTCTTAAGGTCATTTAATAGATATAATAGTTATTAATTTATTAGAAGAATATCTTATAATTTAGTAATTTTAAATTAAAATAATATTTTTATTTAAAAAATAAAAGAATATTTTAAATAAAAAAGTAACTAATAATTTTTAAGTTAAATTTATTATTTAAATTTATAAAAATTAAATAAAATTTAAATTTAAAAATATTTTGATAAAAAATAAAAAAGTAATTAAAAAATATTCTGAATAAAAAATAATTAAAAGAACTAAAAAATAAAAAATATAAATATGTCCAAATCACTAAACTTTGAAAATTTTTATAATATAATTACTAAAATTCATCATATACGTGTTGGAAGTGACATGCTAAGACAGGCGAGATGACGTTTTGTTATATCACAAACTTCGGTTGAGTTTTGGTAAAAAAATTTCATGTGACTTTTGATAAAAAAATAAAAATTTAAATATTTATGTGCAAATGTTTTTTTCTGTAATGATCACATTAAAAAAAATAAAATTTTGTTATTATTTATTATTTATTTATGTCAGTCTGTGGCCAAAACAACATTTACGGGCCTACGTCGAGTTACTTGCGTTGCATTAATAACCAAATTCAGTCACGTCCACTGATTAGATTATGTTTCATTTAATTGTTGATAATAATTGATAATTATTTGTTATATGGTGAAAATTTAATAATTGTAAAGAGTATATTTATTTTTTATATATGTATATAAATTATGAATAGGATTGCAATTGAGTCGAATTTTAACTTATTTAGAGTCGATTCGATAGGATTGCAATTGAGTCGAATTTTGACTTGTTTAGACTAGATTCGATATTTTTTTTTCCAAATTCGAGTTTAAATTTCAAATCGAGCAAAAATTTATTTTAAATTTAATTTGTTTAATTATTAAATGAACTCGAATCGAGCTCGAGCCGGCTCATTAATTTTTTTTTTTATAAATTATAATCGAATTCATCTCGACCTTGATTCATTAAATTTTAACTGAGTTGGATTTAAACTTAAATTCGTCTCATTTTGAAATTCGTTTATAGTTCGTTTGTGCTTAAATAGTCATTTCTAATAAAATAACTATAACAAAAAATATTTAAAACTAATATAAAAGTAAAAACTTTCAATTAGTAAAAAAAAATCCAAATATAAAATTGAGCATTACATGGATCTTAAAAATATTAATTAATAAAAAATATATTTTTAAAAATTAAAATATTAAATTATATTAATGTCACGATCTAAATTCAGAGTTATGACCGGTGTGCAGTTAGACCAGAGTCTAACCACACAAACCTAGGAACACTTAATCAATTACTTATATCATATATTATCATTTAAGTGATGTTAACCAATAATAACAAATCAAATAAAATTCATTACAACTAATATTTGGAAATCAACTAAAACGCTCCCAAAAAAATTACTCATAATTACCCTTAAGACAGTGGATTGACTTTGAAAGTAAGGGAAAAAAAACCTTGTCAAAAGAGTACCACAAACTTGCAAAGAAAATGAAAATTTAAAGGAGTGAGTAAACCACATGCTCAATGAGAAAATATATAAAAGTAAAGAAGAAATTTAATATTTTAGACATATACATACTTAGCACATATACAACCAGCCAGTAATAATAATTCAAATATCAATAATAGCTTAAATAATTCATTGAATATTTAGTCTAATCACACAAACCTAACAAATACTATATCTATAACCTATGAGATTACATATAAACACTTAATAAATTACTTATATCATATATTATCATTTAAGTGATATTAATCAATAATAACAAATCAAATAAGATTCATTATAACTAATATTTGGAAATCAACTAAAAAGCTGCCAAAGGAAATTACTCATAATTATTCTTAAAACAATGGCTTGGCTTTGGAAGAAATGAAGAAAACCTTGTCAAAAGAGTACTATAACCTGCAAAGAAACTGAAATTTTGAAGGAGTAAGCAAACCACGCGCTCAGTGAAAAAATATATAAAGGTAGGGAAGAAACCTAATATTTTAGACATATACATACTTAACACATATACAACCAGTAATAATAATTAAAATACCAATAGTAACTTAAATAATTCATTGAATATTTTCTTTAAAGTAATATAACATAAGAGCATGTAAATTTCATATATCATTTATATAAATAATTCTTTTTATATACTTATAAGTTCACAAATAATTATTTAAAATAAGTAATGGGGGAGAGTTCAAACTGAACACTTTTACACATATGTAGTATATAGACGTATAAGGTTCAAGACATGTATAACATATAAAGTTTAAAACCTGAGTAATATAGAAGTACTGTGGAGTATACATCAAATCATTCCCAATAGGCCAAATACATATAACATATAAGGCCGAAACCAAAAGAAACTAAGTACCATAGGAGGTTCAAGTTTTTATCTCATTCCGAATAAAAATATCATATAGAAAATAATAAAAGTAATAATAACAGTAATGACTCATAAACTTATATACAAATAAATTTTAATATCAAAAATCCAATGACAACCATTACATGTACACATTACACATACATTGCAAACAAATTTATAAATCATATAATTATTAATATTATATAACTTGTCTTCTCTAACTTCTAATTACAATTAAATTCAATTAATTTATTCCTATAAAAGTCACACACATAAACATTAAATTATTTTAATAGAACTTTATATATTTTCTGACATGAAATCATGTAACTTGCAACAAAATTAATCAATCTTCTAATTATCTAAGTCAACACCTGTATATATAATAGATCAACATTCTATAATCTAAAATATTAAGAAAACATATTATTAACATATTCAAATGCAATACTAATAACTTATATGAAATACATATTTAAATGCAACTTAAAATATAAATTCTTTTCAATAAACTTATTATGGTAGCAGAAATATTTTCTATTACAGAGTATCATAAACTTCTCTAAATTAACTCAAATTTTAATACCAATTATTTAATATATACATAAATATAACTAAAAAAAACCTCCACATTCGGAATTCATTCAAGTCTCCAAATATCAATCCAAGTTTGATTATACAATAAGTTGCATTGACAATGACAGTATATAAAATTTAACTTATAAACCTATCTTCCACAACTCCAAAAATTATACAAAAATTTCAGAATATACAAAACATATCAAGTAATTAACCCTAAAAAATTCAAATCAAAATAATTTTATTTGTTCCTTTGAAAAATTAATGTTTTGGGGCTGTTTTGAACATGTTTCCTTACCAGACAGTCTATACAAATTCTACTATAAAAGACGATCCAACCGACGTATCATTTTAAAATTTAATACACATAAATTAGATATTTATTTCTCAAACATATAAAAAATTTACCGTAAAATATTTCTCCAATAAAAATATATGTAATTCGAAATTTTCAGTATAACTTATATCAATCTGTTAGGTTGATATTTTATCTATTTAATTAGGGACAATATTAAATAATTCATACTTATTTTAATTCCTTTTAGCCCATTTTAGCCAATTAAATTGAGTTTTAGTTGAATTTAATTACTAGGTAAGTGAATTTTAGTTTTAGCAATATATTCTCTTAATTGTTATTAATTAATCTAGAAAACTGGAATAATATTTGTGTCTGAAAAATAAATTTCTAACAAGGGCAAATTGCATCCAAATTCTTAGTTTTTATGTGCAGATGGAAATTCAGCAAGAGAAATTGGCTTGGATATGATAAAAGGAGAATTGGATTGCTAAAAGCTAAGCAAAGATCAGCTAAATCGCAGGAAAAATATTCGGCAGAATTGGCACAGTATTGCAAGACATAGACTCTATAACCGGGTGACCCGGTTATCTTGAGGTGTAAAATCGGTTATTCGTAGAAGGACCCGGTTGGCGCTGATAAAATTTATTCACGCGCAAACCGGTTTATCAAGACCCGATTTTTAACAATCAAGACCCGATTTTCGAGGAAATTTGAGGGTTTTTGAATCTAAGCATATCTTTCAGATATAAATAGGCGCCCTAAACTTCCAAGTAGGGGAGGGGGAACTTCGAAGAATTTTGAGCCGCTGCCAAGATTTTCATTAAGAACAGAGGAGCTGAATTTCAGTAATTTTCCCTTGGAGATTTGAGATTTGTGCAGAATTTATTTCCAGGACCTATTTTCTTTCATTCAATATTTGTAAGGATTATTTTATTACAACATTCTATTATTTATTTATTTGTAATTCTTGTTGAGATGATATTTGGATTGTTAAATTTAATTATTTTCCTTTCGATTTTCATTATGAGTAGCTAAACACTCTATCAGGGTTGAGATGGATTCATTAGGTTGATTGTTGGACTTTGACGTTTGAATTAATTAGAAAAGATCACTTAGGATTAATCTATTAATTTTGGGCTTTTAAAATAATGAGATTAACTGGCCATTGATTTTGCTAATTAAAGATTTTATGTGAAGTAGCAAGAGTGGAAGCATAAAATTGGTTTGTGAAATTAATAGACCTAGGGAACGTGTTGCTTAGAGTTAAGGACACTCATTTGTGATCCTTGTAAGGGTTGTCCAAAGAACTTAGTGAGTTTATGTTAATGTCTTAAGATCACGAGAGTAGACTTAAGTTTAGCATAAATATTTGTAATTTGCCTTGACAGAGGGTTTAACATAATTTTGGGAAACCTGGTCATTAATCTTAAATAATTTAATCTAATTAAGGAGAACGTTAAGATTTGATGATTGCCTATTGATGAAATCTTAACCCTGGTTTTTATAAATCATATTTTTCTTTCAAATTTATTCTCTTACTTTTATTTTAACTTGTCTACGAAAATTCACCCAGCCTTATTATTTTTCCAAATAATAACAATAATTAGGAGTGATTCATTGATATTCCCTTCCTCGTGGGCATGATACTTACTCATCATTATTACTTGCCACGCAACCTGTATACTTGCAGTATCGCAAAGTTGCAATAGTGAGACAAGTCTTCAACTTGTGGAAGCTTCCTTCACAATTATCTATCCATTGAAATTTCACCTACTTCTGAGTAAGCTTGGTCAAAGTTGCTGCAATCTTGGAGAAATCTTGCACAAATCTCCTATAATACCCTGCCAAACCCAAGAAATTCTAACTTCTGAAACATTTGTGAGTCTAGACCAATTAAAGATTGCATCCACTTTCTTCGGATCCACTTTAAGTCCTTCCTTACTCACCACATGTCCAAGGAAACATACACTATCCAGCCAAAACTCACACTTGGAGAACTTGGCAAACAACTTGTGCTTCCTCAAGGTTTGCAATATAATCCGAAGATGCTCTTCATGCTCTTCTTTGCTCTTAGAATATACAAGGATGTCATCGATGAATACAATGACAAACTTGTCTAGAAATGGCCTGAACACCCTATTCATTAAATTCATGAATGTAGCTGGTGCATTAGTCAATCCAAATGACAGCCTAAGAACTCATAGTATCCATATCTGGTCCGGAAGGTCATCTTCGATACATCCTCATCTCGAATTTTTAGCTGATGATAACCCGACCTCAATTCTATCTTGGAGAAATGACTTGCACCCTACAACTAATCAAATAAATCATCTATTCTTGGCAAGGGATACTTGTTCTTGATGGTAACCCTATTGAGCTACCTGTAGTCGATACACAATCTCATAGAACCATCCTTCTTCTTCACAAATAGTATAGGGGCTCCCCACAGCGAACTACTATGTCTAATGAATCCCTTATCAAGAAAATCTTGCAACTAGATTTTCAATTCTTTCAACTCAACTGGTGCCATACGGTAGGGAGGAATAGAAATCAGACTCGTGCCAAGTAACAACTTGATACCGAACTTTATCTCTCTATTCAACCCTAGTAATTCTTTAGGAAATACATCCAGAAACTCATTGACTATTGGAATATGCTCCATGTCTCTCACTTCCTTACAAGTGTCCCGGACATAAGCCAATTACCCTTGGCAACCCTTTCTTAATAACCTTCTTGTCCTAATGGCAGATATCACATTGTATGGTACTTCGCTCCGTTCCCCTTGAAACTCAAATTCCTCACCTGAAGGTGGCTTAAAGACTAGTTTCTTCCCATTGCAATCTATAGTAGCATAGTATTTGGACAACCAGTCCATACCCAAAATTACATCAAATTCTAATACAGGCAATTTGATCAAATCTACATCCAAGTTCTTGCCACCTATGCTAACCATACAGGACGGATAAAAGTTCTGGACTTCAATCTCTTCCTCTAAAGGAGTAGAAACAACCAACACACTTTCAAGCAATTCACAAGGCACATGAAACTTCTTAACAAAACATGATGACACAAAGGAATGCGTAGCTCCTGAATCAAACAACACTCTAGCATTCAAAGCTTAGATTGGGAGAATACCTGTAATAACTGTGTTAGATGCTTGGGCTTCATGTTGTGCTAAAGCAAAAACTCTGCCTCTACTTCTACCCATAGGAGTCGATCCTGAAGCTTGAGCCACATGTTGTCCTGACCCTCTGCCAGCCTCAACAGTCCTGCCCAAAATACCTATGCCTGCACCTGGCTGCTGACTAATGCTCCTCTCTCTACTCATCTGAACTGTAGCCTGAGAAGCCTAAGGTCTACCTCCAAAGGGTGGTTTTGGACAATTCTTAAGCAAATGGCCTTGTTGTCCACACCTAAAACATACTCCTGATGCATAATGACAAGGGCCACTATGAAATTTTCCACATGTAGAATACAAAGGTTTAGAAGTCCTGGATGGTGCAAAGCTAGCTAGTCCATGGCTCATCTGAGAAGTAGGTCCAGGAGTAGTCCGACTCTATTGTGGTCTCCCTGAAGATCCTCTATACCCACTCTTAGAAGCTGACTGATGAGCCACTCCCATAGTCTTCATCCCACTATCTAGTTTAGAAGAACTATCTGCTTTGAACTTCTTCTTTTTAGCTCTTTCAGATCTAGTTTCCATCTCTCTATTTTCAATTATCCTAGCTTTATCCACCAGCGTAGAGTAGGAACCAAACTCAAGAACAGCTAAGAGCTTAAATAGTGGAGCCACCAAACCTCTGCGAAACCTTTGAATACATGTTGCTTCTGTAGGCACCAATGCAGGAGCAAATTTACTTAACTGGCTGAACTTCCTGACATACTCTGAAACACTCATACCAGGGGTGTGAACCAATCTCTCAAATTCTATTGATTTGGCTTCCCTCACACTCTCTGGAAGAAATTTATTCATCACTAGTTCCTCGAATCTCTTCCAAGACAAATCTTCATTTCCCCAAAGCATACCAGCAATGCTTCTCTTGAACCAATCCTTAGCCTCGGCTTTCATCCAATACCCCACAAATTCTATAGCCCTTCTATCAGGAATCCGCAGAATCTATACTTTCTCTTCAATTTCCTCTAGAAAATCTATAGGATCTACTTCACCTTTATAATCTGAGGGCTTAAGCTTAAGAAATCTCTCAAATGATACCTCTTCCTCTTGATGTACAACAGGTGGTGGAACTATCGGAGGAACAGGAATTTCTGGAGCCTGAACTAGAGGTACCTGCTGCTGCCTTTGCTGAGAAATGAACTCAGCTATCATTGCATAATTCCTTTGCAGCTGGTCTAATTGCTGAGCCATATTAGCCACATCCATTGGTGGCACAGGAGGAGCTTCATCTCCTCCACTTTTACCCACAGAACCCTCTTCAGAAGGTAGAACTCGCCTAGGACGGCCTCGACCTCCTCCTCTACCATAACGTGGAGGCATCTAGATACTGATAAGAGAAACAAAGCAAACTTAGACTCAAAACAAAAGATTAGTGTAGGTCTATACCAAAGGAATACACAACATTGATGTGACATGAATCCTATGCTCCGTAGTTATCTTAATCAACACTTAAACTAGGGCTCATGCACATCTATCTATCTTTTATCTTAAGGATTATAAACCAATAGCTCTGATACCACCTTTGTCACACCTCAACTCCAGTGGTGCGATGATCCCAGGACAAGGGTAGGCTTAAGGCCACTGTAAACCCGTAGAACACTCATATCATGGATCTCATTTATAATACACATCCATATCAAATATAGATATCATTCAATATTCATTTCTATGATTCATGCAATCATAATTCATATCTTTATATTTATCATTTCATAATTTCCTCTTGTTCCTTACTGATCAAAAGATACATCCCACATCACTAAGGAACAAGGGCAACTCAAAATGTAACAGTTCATACATCAAAATAATGTCATCCTCAATAACAAACTACGGAGCTCTAAAGTATACTCCCAATACATACAGTACCATAATACAATTCAATGAATATATATATATATATATCAAAATAATTACAATAGAGGCTTCTTGGAGGAATGAATCAAGAAGCTTGATCTTCTATATTAGCTCCCTCACGAGCTATACTTTCACCTGAAATCCATAGAAGAGGAGTGAGCCTTCAACTCAGTAAGATATAAACATGCAATATAAAAGAAATAGTCATATATTTATATATATCAATCCAAAGGAAAGGTCAATTCAAAGAACATGGGTAAGAAATTATCATATGGTTAGGCTTTACAAGAATAGGAGTGCTCAGAATCGAATAGCACTGTCAAATCACATGATAAAAACTGCAGAGTGCATCAGTAGCCTTGCTACTTATCACAACAGAGCGCATCAGTAGTCCTTGCTACCTTATCGCAAACGCATGTTTGGCCAGGCATACGCCTAGAGCTCATGGTCCCCTCTAGGTGGAACACTGATAAAAACCCTATCAGCTAGGTTCTTAAAGTGCACAATGGACTAATGAATTTACTCTCATAGGAAGAGCGTTCTATTCATAAGGTCATATGGTTGTAATCTCATAAGAAACATATTGGTCACAAGACCATCAATATATATCAAAAATTCAGTCTAGTTAACAAATAGGATTTATATGAACTTGATCCAAAGAAAATTGACCAAGTCATTTGCATTATATATATACATGGTAATCACATGAAACAAATGGTCAATTTTGGTTTTAGAATATCTTGAAACTTTCATTTAATAGTTCAATAATATAATGTCAAATAACATGTGAATCATATGGGTGAACATTAAGAATGCTTGGACATATCGTTTCAAAGAAGCAATAAGTAAATGCAATGTTCATACTTACCTCAAAGCAATTTATCCTCAATTACTTATAAAATCATTAATTCTCCTTAATTTCTTGAATCCTCTTCTCCTATGAAAATTCCCCAAATTCTCACAATTAGGGTTTCCTCAATTAATAATACATAATAAAGTTCCTTGTAATATTAACCATCTTATAGTTTCTATTTTTTATTCCCAACATCAATTTAATTCATCTTTTAAAGAAAATCTGAAATTAATCACGAATTTACTGTTTACGTCACTATTCATGATAATCCATAAATTCTGGTTTCTCTCATATTAATTATAATTAATAGCCTTAAAATACTTGTAATAAATCCTATATACCCATAATTAACTATCCTAACTACCATAATTTATTAATCTAAAAAGAAAATGACATTTGAAGAAAAATTACCTTATTTCTCCAAAAATTGATTTTCTTGAAAATCTACTTTGAAAATGAAGATTAATGCCTTAGAATATGATAATTTAGTGATTTAATGCATTAATTTTGAGTATTAATGCATTAGAAAATAAATGGGACAAATCTGAGAAGAACTGAAGAAAAACGAAGAGAAGAAGAAGAAAAATCATGAAGAAAATAACTACTAGGCATCTGGTTAAATAGGCTACTGCCTCACAATTTCTGCTTCACCAGCTCACCTCGCCAATCCGCCTCGGCAATGCCACCTCGCATAAGCCGGCTCGCAATGCCACTTCGCATTGCTGGCTCGCGAATGCCACTACGCCAATTGCCGCCTCGGCTATCTCACTTCTCCAAACTCGTCTCACCTAACTCCACTTCGCATATGCTACCTCACAATGCCTCTTCGCCAAACTCGCCTCGCCTAACTCCACTTCGCATATACCACCTTGGTAATGCTTCTTCGTCAAACTCGTCTCGCCTAACTCTACTTCGCATATGTCACCTCGGCAATGCCGCTTCGCATAATGCCACTTTGCCTATTCCCTCTTTGTCAAACTCCTCTTCGCGAATTGCCTCCTCGCATTTGTCGGCTTGCAAATGCCACCTCGCATTTTCCGGCTCGCAATGCCACTTCGCATTGTCAGATTCTGCCGAGCTGGAACCCTTCCTCGACAACTCATATTAAATCAGCTCACAAATGAGATACAAATATCCAAACTCCCTGATTCTTTTTTTTAATTAAAATAGACACTCAGGGGTCCAACATATCCAAAATTTAAATCAAAAAGATATCTACATAGACCATGGTGAATTTCTAAAGCTCACCCTGACTTTGCTGCCCAAAATCATCCGAACAGGTCTGATTAATTTCACTCTCAACTGAGCTATACTTATCCAATTCCCCTGAAATTTTTCATCTAACAATATAACACATAAAGAAACATTTCTCATGTTTACACTTTTATCTTATTCTGCCTCAATCATTCCTAGAAAATTAAATATTCTCATATTCCTGCAGAAAATAATGAACCAAACAGGTCCTGTTCAAGGAGGCATAACTCTTCACACACACAGAATTTTACAGAACTGTTTGACTTTATTAAAGATGAGATCTAAATCTACAACTTTTATGTTTTACACTTTACCAAATTATTTTTTTAATATCATGCAATCAACCTCACAAAATCCTCCCTACATACAAAATTTCTGAATTTCCTTAAAACATTTTTATATTCTCAATCAATTCAACAAACATATAATTTATAAAATAAAAAATGACAGATATTACAGAAAACCTTTGAGAGTGTTTTTTTTTTTTTTTTTTCAGATTTAATATATATTGAAGGGAGGGACAAGTAGGTCCCGAGAATAAAATAGAAATACAAAGGAAACCTTGCCCTATTTTCGTAAAATTTGTATATAAGTTCTACGGGTTTAGAATGTTTTACGCTTTCCTATACCCTAATACCATCATATCTCCTAAAGTAGGGGATGTGACAAATATATACTTTTTATATAACTTTAACAGATTTTTAACAGAAGAATCACAAATTTTAACATAACCAAAATATATGGATTTTTTAATATAATTTTAAAAATACAGGTACTTTTTAGTAAAATATGACAAAATACATATATTTTATAATAATTATCCCAATTATATATTTATATGTTATAAAAAATAATTTAATTATTTTTATTATATTTTCTATATTTAGAAATTTCTTAATTACTATAACATATATCAAATTATTATTGATATAATACTTAATATATTTATAAACTACTATAAATAATTGTAGGTAGAACTAGCAATTTTGAAATCAAAAAATAATGAAAAAGAGAATTTTCGTTATCCTAAAAAATAATTGAACCAAATTAAAATTGAATTAATATAATGAGATATGACCGAAAATGCATTGATCTCTATATCGAGAATCGAAACAAATCAAACCAATTAATTAATTTATATATAATTATATAATTATAAATTTATAACATATACATATTTTTATTTTTTTATAATTATAAATTTATAATATATAATATATATACTATTATTTATATATTTATATAATTATAATTATAAATTTTATAATATATTCTTTTATATATTATGAAATTATATCCAAATTTTCAAATATCCAAAAAAAATCAAATCATATTCGAATTAAAATTGAATTCGTTAGTCCCTAAACCGTACCGTATTAAATTATTAGAATAATTCGATACATATATTTTTTCTATTTAATTTAAGACTAAAAATTCAATAATCAAATCTCCAAAATTTTAATTTGATTTAAAAAATTTCAAATTTCTAAGTATATTCAAGCCGTGCTCACACCTAATAAACATGTCAAGTAATTTGATGAATTTAATTAATAATATATTTTTATTTAAATAGATTAAACATGCTTATATCGTGTAACTTGCTTCACTAAAATTTTAAAATTTTGACATGATTAATAAATGTGTTGAATTAGAGTTAATTTTTTTTTTGTCATATATATAAATTTTAATTAGTTTATTAATAATTTATTTACTTTTTTTATTTTTCTTTATTTCAATATATTTTTATTTAACCATTACTTTTATTATTGTACTAATTATAGTATATATTTAGAGTGGTGATATTTCCTGAGCTAAAGTTATTAACCCCGACAGAGTATCACTGTGACAAAATTGCCCTCTCTCGTTCACTTTGCTCGATATTTTTTGGCTCATTTCTTTGGCTGAAATTCCTTCTCCTTGTTCACTTTGCTATATATTTCACGGCTCATTTCTTAAGCTGAAATTCCTTCTTATCAAAATTTTACTTTTCCTGAGGAAAACAAGGATAACAATTTGTATAAATAATGCAATCTTATTTATAGATAACTTCAATAGTTATCAATTTAATTTAAACTTTGCTTCATTGATTTAATTATAAAAATATAATTGCAGTTTAGCTTAAATAAATCCCTAAGTCAGTGATTTGTCTTCACCAATTAAGGATCAAACTTAATAAAATTTACGAGTTTATACATATATTGACTTATAAGTGTGTAAAAATTGAATTTTATTTGCAAAAAATAAATTGATTTATGTTAGATTTAAGACTCGTTCACTTATAAATTTAATTAGATGTAAGACTTATTCATTTATAAATTCAATACACATTTTCTATTTATTCAATGTAGGATTCATTTTACAATACACTCCTCAAGTGTAACCGAACTAATTTATGACCCAATATCAATAGGTCAGTTATCACTTATTCATAAATTAATCGGCTGACATTATTATCAGCTCAACAATAAGGATTTGAACATGAATATAAGAATCTAGCTTTATTTGGACATGAAACTCCGATTTCAATGCTTTGATCAGGTTTCTAACTACGAGTGGATGAACTTTACATTGCTTTCCAACGAGTTCAAACTAATGTCTAAGTTGGAGAGCAGAATCGCTACCTAGATTTTTAAAAATTTAAGAAAAATATGTGACTAGAATTTCTGGCAAAAATGCCTTACTATCTTGGCCTAGAGATTCATATAAGAAAGTTAGGTATCGATTTAGAAAGATATTCGGTATCCTTGTCTGACTAGGTATGAGTCTAACCTCTACTAATTGGTTAAGGTTATTTTAAGATTTATTAGGGCTTTTCAGTTTTATTTATAATGACAGTTTATATGAGTTAATTCATTTTCAATCCAAGTTATTTCAATATAAATTTTAATTGAAAAGATGCAAAAAATGAATGCAGTGTGGTTTTACATAAAAAAAAAAAAAAAAAAAGGTTCTTGGCTTATCTTTATAAAAAAGGATTCCTTTTGTCTTAACAAAAAAATTTATTTAAGGTAAGTAAAAAGGATTATTTTACATCGAAAAATGGTATAATTTGATTTAAGAAAAGTGGCATTTATTAACAAAGAATACCAAATTAATTTATAAAAGAGAGCTTGATTTTATACAAAAGAATTGCCAATTTTATTAAGAAAATGACTTTTGTTTTAACTCTAAAAGATCAATTCAGTTAGCCTAAGGGAAAAGGGTTCATTTTACCAAAAAAAAAAAAATGGTTTTTACGAGTTAAAAAGGTCGATTTTATCTTATGAAAAAAATTGTTAGTTTTGCATAAAAGAAGAATCAATTTTGCTATAGGATAAGCCAATTTCGTTTAGAAAAAAAAAGGGCTTTGTATAAAGGGTCAAATTTAATAAAAATAAGCCTATTTGATTTAAGAAAATTTATTTATTTATTGTAATAAAGGAAAAGATCTAATTAAGTGGATTTTTTTTTTGATGCATCTGTTAATTTTTTAATTATCAACAGTTGTATTATATCTATTTGGTTACTCTTCAGTTATTAACTGTTGGATAGCTGTTAGATAGTAAAATAATTGTTGTTTACAAAAATTTTAATTTGAAGTTTTTTTTTTTAAAAAAAAAACTCATATTTATTTAAATAAAAAATAAATATTAATATTTATTCTTAATAATCGTTAAATATATTAACAACTAATAATAATTTTATAAAACAGTTATAACAATCAACTATTAGGTAATAGCCACTAATTATAAGTTATCAGCTATCAACTAATAGTTATCAGTAATAGTTAATAGCTATTATTAACAACTAAATTAAATGGGGATTAAAAAAATAAATCCAATTACTGCATAAGTTTGAAATGGGATGAAATCATTCCATTGATCCTACTAATTCCATGCCAAGTGTAATAAAATAAATTTACCTTTGTTACCTAAATTAATTAATTAAAAGCCTAATTCTAATCCTAATTAATAAGCAAGAAATGTAAAGGTTTCTCTATATTATTTAATTACATTTACAAGACCAGAAGGATAATAAAAAGAACTATTGGAATATAAAGCAAAAAAGAAAAAAAAAATAATAATCAAATGAAGTGAAATCAAGAAAAAAAAAAAAAAGGTTAAAAATCCTTAAGCAAGGCGCATGGGTGGGTTCGCGCCCTACGAATGGGGCACAGGCATGATGCTGAACGTTAGGGACACGTGGATGGAGTTGCCCTAAGGATAAGGTCACAGGTAACCCTATACGCTTAGGCATGAACATGGTCCAGTTTTAAACTGGAATGGAACCTAAACTAAAACGATTCAAACTAAAATCGTCATTAAATCTTAACCGAACTATAACTATAAAGTTGGATTTCAGTATTCATAATTTTTGAATCCAACAGAAATGTGATTTCAATTCGATTTAAATTAAAAAAAGAACGGCAAGCGTAGCTGATATGTTAGTCTGTTGCCATGCTATCTATCTTTATTTATTATTATTATTATTTTATCTAAATTACTAAAATAACCTTAATAACAGTAAAAAAAAAAAAAGGTAATTTTTAAGGAATATTTTATGAAAAAATTAGGAGTGTTTATAAATACTAGCATTTTATTTATTATTTACATCACAATCTCTCAATTTCTCTCAATTTATATTAATCTCTCTCAAATCTAATATGTCAATTAGTATCCAAATTCTTAATTAATTTATTTTTATTATTTCCTAATCTTAATCTAGCATCCAAATTCTGAAGTAATTTATTTTTATTGTCTCTTTAACTATTCTATAATTCTATTACTATTATTAATTATTTTATTCTATTTTTTTATAACCAAAATAACAAGTAGAAATATAAATACCAACAAGAATAAGAGTTTAATTGGTGAATTAAGTTCCAATTTTTTTTTTAAAATTTTATTTTATATATTAATTTTTAATAAATCCAGTTCTAAACCATAACATCGTTCTGAATTGGAGTTGTAATATCCCAGCAGACAAAACAATGGACAATGAAGAAGTACAAAAAACAATATGGATATATTGGGTTATAGTAACTGATATGGTATTAATTAAAGTTTAAATAGGCTCAATCAATTATTGAAATATATAGAGAATGGTAGAGTGTAATACTTATGAATTTTTGAGTCTCAACCAGGTCACTTTTAAAATACTGTGCTGAAAAATACCAGTGTTAATTACACTGCCGGAAAAATAACAGTCCGGTTGATTTAAGAATTTCTAACCCAAACCTGAGGAGATTAAGTTAGTTAATTTTATGTGAAATTATGGTGAAAAGAAAGAGTTGAAAAATATTTTGGAATACTGAAAATTAGAGTAATAGCAAAATCATAATTTATGACAACTTTGGAGGTAATTTTGGAAATCCACTGTCTGGAATTCAAAATTAACCCATAACTATTTTTAAATAATATAACGGCTCAAAATAAGGTATTTCACTTTCCACATTGATAGTTAAATCTAAATAGAATAGACAGAATAAATTATAAAATTTTTTGAGATCAAAATGCAAATAAGAAAATTTTTAGGCCAAAGTGAAATTAAACAAAGTTGTGGGACCCATCCATTCTAGAAAGGGAGCTAGGTGGCCTGTCACACCCCAACTCCAGTGGTGCAACGGTCTTAGGGCAAGGGTAGACTTAAGGCCACCATAAACCCGTAGAACTCACAAATCATGAAATATCATCAACATCAAATAAATTGAAATATCATATTTTACCATACATCTATCATGTCCATACATATAATCCATACATATAATCAAAATCAATTATATCTTTCTATTATCATTTTATATCTTTCTCTTGTTTCTTAATGATCAAAAGAGACATCTCACATCACTGAGGAACAAGAGTACCCAAAAAGGTAACAATCATATATCAAAATATTCTAGTATCCTCGAAAGACTAACTGCAGAGCTCTAAAGTATACTACAATACATATTGTATCATAATACTATTAATAAATATACAAAATATCTCAAAAAAATTATTACAATGAAGTTTCTTAGAGTAAATAAGTCAAGAAGCCCGATCTTTTCTATTATCCCCCTCACGAGCTAAGCTATCACCTGAAATCCACAGAAAATGAGTGAGCCTTCAACTCAGTAAGATATGAACATTATACAATAAGAACTGAATATCGAATCATGGTCATGAACAATAATTATACATATAGGCACGAAAGAGGTCAAGAGTTTTTACTTGAAAGAAATGCGATTCTCGTAATAATTTGGCTATGTCAAATCATGTCAAAATTCAAATCATGGTTCATATTTAGAATATAGAATGCCCACAAGGAATGACATTATCAAATCTCATCGGTAGAACTGATCACATATCATAACATACGTATCGGTAGCCTTGCTACCTCAACGTGCACACATGCTTGGCCAGGCATGCGCCTAAAGCTCCTGGCTCCCTTTAGGTGGAACATCGATAAAAATCCTATCGGCTGGGCTCCCAAAGTACACAATGGACCAATGAATTTACTTTTATTGGGAAGAGCGTTCTATCCATGGGTCATGGATTTCAAAATCATAAAAAGCATATTGGTCGCAAAACCATCATCATATAACATTATTCAAATCGGGTTCACAAGCAAGAAACATATATACTTGATCCAAGAATATTCATCAAGCCATTCACATTGTTCAAGTATATAAATATATATATATGCAATAGGATAATCAATATATGACTACTTTGATCATTTTAATTCCAAAGAACAATAATCAAATGGGTTGTTTATACTTACCTCTTACACAAATTTCTCTTAATTCCTCCTTAGAATCCAGCTCTATTAATTCCTCAATCAATTCAAATTTCTTCTCCTAAGAAATTCCCCAAATATACAAAAATTAGGGTTTCTCCAGATCAATAATATTCAACATGATTCTCATTAATTAATTATCTTAAAATCTCTATTCTTAATTCCCAAGAACAAATTTCATTTATTTCTTAAAGAAATCTGCATTTAATTTTTCGAAGTTACTGTTCATGGCAGTCTCAACCTCCAGATTTATCCCACATTAATTACTATTAATAGCTTCAGATCACTAGCAATAAATTTTGTATACCCATAATTAATTATCCTAATCCATAGACTTAAATAAATCCAAAGAAAATAACTTAGGAAGAATATTTACCTTATTTCCTTCAAACTAAAATTCTGAGATTACTGCTCAAATCTTGATGATTTCTGCCTTAATATAGACTAATCTAGAAGTCTAATGCATTAATTTGAGCATTAATACCTTAGAAAATAAAATGGAACAAATCTGAGAAAAAGACTAAATTTAACAAAAGAAGAAGAAGAGGAAAATCGTGAAAAAATC
This sequence comes from Aleurites moluccanus, assembly GCA_948193065.1. Taxonomy (NCBI): domain Eukaryota; kingdom Viridiplantae; phylum Streptophyta; class Magnoliopsida; order Malpighiales; family Euphorbiaceae; genus Aleurites; species Aleurites moluccanus. Next base: position 23,340 of record CANXYC011573631.1, read on the forward strand.
GCTACTGGGGTTGCTGGGTTTAAATAGATACTGCCCCAGGAATACGCTAGCTAGCTCACCTCGCCAGACCTGCCTCGGCAAAGCTACCTCACCTAACCAGCTCGCCAATCCCACTTCGCATTCCCAGCTCGCCAATCTTGATCCGGCAATGCTACCTCGCACATTCCAGTTCGCATATGCTACCTCGCGTATGTTGCCTCGCCAGACTCTCCTCGTAACTCTTTCTCGGATATGCTATCCCGGCAATGCTTCTTCGCCTCTTCGCATAATGCCACCTCGCCTTATCCTCTTCGCCAAATCCTCTTCGCCTTAGCTTCTCGCCAAATCTCTTCGCCTTAGCTCTTCGCCAAAGCTCTTTACCTTTCCTCTTCGCCTTAGCTCTTCGCCAACTCTTTTCGCCAATTCTCTTCGCCAATTGCCACTTCGGCAAACTCACTTTGCCATTATGCCACTTCGCATTGTCAGTTCGCAAAATGCCTCCTCACATTTTGCTGGCTCGCTAGAATAAATTCTTCTAAGTTAAATTCCTTCCTGAACATCCCACACTTAGCCAGCTCGCAAATGAGTTACAAATATTCCAACTTACTAATTCTTTTTATCACTTAAAATCAACATGCAGGAGCATAACATATCAAAATTTCAAATCAAAAGAATCAACACACAGACCATGGTGACTCTCCAAAGGTCACCCAGACTTGCTGCTGCCTTAGAATTTCTCTGAACAGGTTTGATGAAACCCACTCTACATTGAGATACACTTATCCAAAAATTCTGAAATTTTACAGTCATCTTCAAACATACCAAGGAACATTTTTCATGTTTACACCTTCAGCTAATTCTGTCTCAGTCATTCCCAGTAATTCCAAACAGACATTGCATCCCTGCAGAAATTCTCAACCAGACTAGCCTTACTCAAATAGACACAACTCATCACATACATAGAATTTTGCCAAACCATTTTATATAATTATAACTAAGACATAATAACAACTTTCATGTTTTACACTTTACTAAATTATGTCTTTAAGAACATGAAATGATCATCACAAAGTCCTGCAACATCCAAAACAGAATTTCCTATAATTCTCAACATTCTCATTAAAATTTTAATAGGTTCTCCAAACATACAAAAAAATCAATAAAAATACTACAAAGTGGCAGATATTACATGGCCAGTCTTGGTGGGTGAGAAGAGGATTTTTGATAGCAAATAATTGATTAATTTATCAAATGAAATGGAAAGATGACAAATAAGCAAATATAGAAAATTCTTTTTTTTTTTTTATCTTCATTTCTGTTTAAGTTAGCTTTTGGTGTATATAAAAAAAAGAGGAATAGAAAAGCTATTGGGAGGAGTTGATTGAACCAAATAAAGAGAAGCAACCAAAGATACATTTTTTTTATCCCTTCAAAATAAACCGACTAAAATAGATAGGAAAGTTGATGAGAGAAAGAAGAGTGAAAAAGGGAAGTTGATGGAGATTATGTTAGGTTGTTTTAGAAAAGAAAAAGAGAAGAAAAAGAATCATCTAAGTGCAAGAGTCAAGAATGAATAAGAGATGTCATGGGTACCATAAGAGATAAGGCAAAAAATCAAGGGTAAAGGAAAAAGAAAATGTACAAGTCATAAGCTAAGGTGAACAATGTATACATCATTATGCATATCCATATTTTGATTTGTTGACCCAATGAACATGCTTCCTTTCTGGTTAAATGCCACTTTGTTATTATTGATCATCTTTTGATCTTCCTAAAGATTGAAATTATCCATATTTATTGATTGTTATTAATATTGAAATGCCTATTGTACTTGATTGACCATGTACCAAAATATTTCTAAAAGTATGCACACCAAATGTTTAGCCATATTTCATGATGTTTATTGTTGATAGTTACCCTTATATCAAGTAAAGAAACCGATACATGATTAATGAAATATATTGACATTGATTGACAAGTAAGCTCATGTGTATCGATTGAAAACTATTGTATCATAATGCTTCTAATAAATACTTGATAGTGTTATTGAAATCTATTGGCCTATTTACATGTGGATTCGATAGAGCTTCCTCACTGTGTTAGGCATTAAAATTAAGCTCTTTTATTAGTATTTTAGGTGTCATTTTGTACTTAATTAATTTAGTTTCTGTTTAAATTAGATTAATTTTAATATAGTTTTGAATTTTAATTTCAAATTAAGATTTAGTAAGATTTTGGTAGATTTAATAAGATTTAA
>CANXYC011573836.1:0-12190 GCA_948193065.1 Aleurites moluccanus
TTGCATTGTGGTATGTATATAATATGTTTGGAGTATAAGTTAAGTTTGATGTAAATTGTTTATATTTAAGCTTGATGATGTGTATTGAGCTATTGATGCGTTTGAGGGATTGTGGTGATCCAGAGGGATCCAAGTTGATGAGATGGATGTTGTATATTTATAGAAGTGTATTAATTGTGTTTTTAGCAGCAGGGCATACTCCTTAAATAGAGGAGATGCTGCCCAATTTTGCTTGTATTGCTAAAGCTATGTTAAGCTTATTTGTGTATGCATGCCATATAGTATAGTTATGGGTTCTTCGTGGTATTGGTAGAATAAGCATCACCCGTACCCTAAGACCGTCATGGCTTCTAAGTTGGGCTGTGACATACAGGTTATAAAAACCTTTAGCTCTGATACCACCTTTATCATGACCCAACTTGGGAGTCGTGACGGTCCTAGGGTACGGATATTGCTTATGCTACCAATACCACGAAGAACCCAAATAACTGTACTATATGGCATGCAATTCAATAACAAGCTCAATATGGCTTGACAATTCTATGAAAATTTGGGCAGCATCTCCTTTATATAAGGATTATGCCCAGCTGATAAACATACAAATAAACACTTCCACTATGTACTTCAACATCTATCTCAATTCAAGTATCCCTCTGGATCTCCAATATCAACTCAGTATAAACATTTGTATATCAAATCATATCCATTCATATCATTACATATGAATGAATATATATATATATATATATATATATATATATCCATAGTATAACTCATATGCAAATTCATAAGATGCAAACATACATATATACATGCCAATTCTTAATTTACGGTACCATGGAACCTCTATAATGTACAAATATTTACATATAGTTTTAGAACTGGAATTTACATGATTCAAGTATTACAATTCCACGGCGAGGATAGGAAGTGCCTATGGAATTCGGGCCTCACAGCTGACCTGAAAATGATAACCATTGAAGGGGATGAGTATAAAAATACTCAGTGAATCCATAAGTATAGAAATGCAGTAAATGCTTAATAATACCATTATTGCCTATATATGGCCTGTAGAATCAATATAAGATGACAAAAATTCATAATATAAATAACAAGTGAAGAATATGACCAGTATCTGTATCAATATTCATATAATTATCCATATGAGTATTCATATCAATTCCAGTGTACGAGTCAACGCACATATGATATAACAGGCTAGGGTCCAATGAAAAGTATATTAATAGTAGCACTATCGTGCAAAAATCTAGTGAACGTAAGAGGGATCAACTCTTACGGCTAGAGAACATGGCCACCCTCTCCAGCAAGGGTCCAATGATTAAAATGTGCACACAGTCGATGGATTTTCCACTATACCATCGAGATAGTCCTGTTATGATATCATATGAGTATGTCTCCATTTAACCACAAATATAGCATATTTATACTTCATATAGCTGTAGAACAATCATAAATACATATATGAAGAATAATAGTACAAATTTGAAAGATGTCAAAAATATGCTCGGCGGGGCCCAATTACGCTGTCGTAACTGGCACTCGCCGTTACGGGTCCGTTTTGAAATTTTTGAGTAGTTTCTGGTTAAGTATGTTACCAATGGAATTAGGTGGACCATGAGGTACCGTTTCGAAGCTTAGGTCAAGACTAGATGATTGGGCCAAGTGATGACCCAATTGGCTTTCTGGATTTCATTATATAGACAATCAAAGTTTAGGTCATTTTTGGTCATTTCGGTGGGCTTATTTACTATCTAATTTGCGATGTTTGTGATTTTGGGTATCAAACTCTATTTTATTGGCTCAAATGAAATATTATAGCATATAGGAATAAGGTACAATTTTGACCCTGCCGTTTAACTCTAGACTCACATTAGCTTTTAATATTTTTTGAGGTATAATTTTGACCATAACATTATTAAAATCTATAATTCCGACCCTTTGACTGTTGACTTTTCTCCCTGGGCCTCACAAGGATTAAAAAATTAATTGACAAATTACAATTTAGTCCCTAAAATTTTATTTATTTACAAAAAAGTATTTTTTAAAATTAAAAATATAAAAAAATAAAATAAATTAATAAATAAATAAAAATATAATGTATAAATATTATACATAAAATTATTTATATATATTTTTTAATATTCTAATTTTAATTAAATAAAAAAATAAGAAAATATGATTAAATATAGAAAAATAATTTTCAAATATATAAAATTAGAAAATAGATTAAATAATAAAAAATTAATTTTATTTATTTTAATTTTAGAAAAGTATATTTAAATAAAAATTAATTATTTCAATTTAATAAAAAGTAATTTTAAATTAAAAATATATTTTTTTTAATTTTAAATAAATAAAATAATTAATTTTTATTTAGTTATTAATTTATTTATTTTTTTATATTTTTAATTTAAAAAAATATTTTTTTAAAATAAATAAAATTTTAGGAACTAAATTGTAATTTACCCATTACTTTTTTAATCTTTATGGGCCCAGATTGAAAAGTCAACGGTCAAAAAGTTCGGAATTATAGATTTTAATAACGTTAGGGTCAAAATTATACCTCGAAAAATATTAAAAACTAATGTGCTCCTACGACTAAACGGCTGGGTTAAAATTATACCTTATCCCTAAAAAATATTCTCTAATAATTTAATAAACTCATTTTCAGCATGAAACATATGAACCACACACCACAATTATGTTACACAGATTCTGCAACTAACCTGTATAATATGACTCAATACTAAAAATGAGCAATCGATGAACCACACACCTCAATTAGCTAAAACGACATGTAGCGTAGCGCTATCTCAAAACCCAATACTGAAAATGAGCCACTGATGATTAAATTGAAAAGGAGATCAGAAACGAAAATACAAAGATCAGAGGCTGAGAAGTATTAAGACGGCGTCGCAACATTGATAAAGCGACGAGTTCTTGGGTGCATGAATATGGTGACGATAGGGGCAACGACTATGAAACAGCGGTGCAGAGAAGCACAGTGGAGGTGAAAATGAGCCGGAGAATAATGAATTAGAAGAGGAAGACCACGACGACCTAGATTTTTGTTTTTAACTTATGAATGGAAGGAATTCTTTACCAAATTTTGAAGCCAAGAGAAAATTAGGTAGTTTCTGTGGACCTTTAATTGGTTGTCGTTTGGTCACAGTAGCGTCGTAGGTGAACCTACGGGTCGGGCTCACTAGGATTCAAGCCTCCTCGCTTGTCTTGGTCGCAACAATGTTGAAGTTTGCAAGTATTTAAACCAAGCAGTGGCGGAGCCACATACACTTTCACACCCTGTTAAAAAAAATGTGTGTATATATATATATATATATATATATATATATATATATATTATTTTAATTTGTGACCCCTCTTAAATTTATTTGATAACTCCTCGTAAACTCATAAAAAATTAATATTATAATACTTATTAATTAAATTTACTAATAAATATAAATAAATAATTCACTAATTAGAGACATTTAATTCTAAAGAAAAATCAATTACTTAATTTCACAAACAAATATTAATAAATAACCTACAGTTATTGACAGACATATTTTCATTAAAAAATAAATAAATAAAACTCAATAGATAAATTTATCAATTATCATTTTTTTTTGCTTGTCTTTTTTTTTTGTCCTCATTTAAAGTTTCATTTTATTCATTTTATTCTTATTGTTTTCTTTTTCGATTACAACTAAATTCTGTGAATTTAATTTTTTACTAAAAAATTTAAGTATTTTTTTCACCTTAATCATCTCTAATTGATATTAGATAAATAGTAATTTTATAAATTATTTAAATTTTTATTATTAAAATTAAATTTCATTTATATTTTTTCCTATTTAGCTTATCCGATTTTTTGTATTACTATTTTAATTATGATTTTTTCTTGAATATTCAAAATGAGAGAACTTAAAGTTAGATTAAGAATTAGATTGTGTATTGTCTATTTATTAATATTTTGAAATTCATGTATTTATACTAAAATTAGATCAATAATTATATTATTCATTTATTTATATATCTTATCAATTTAATTTTTTGATATATTTTATTTTTTAAATTTTTATAACAAAAAATATAATATAAATGAATATTCCTAATTCCGAGTCCCGGCTCCCCCACTGAAACTAAGTGCTTCTGTTTTTGCTGCTCAAGGATTGAAACTACTGCTTCCCTAATTGTTGCTCTGTTTTTTATGAATGAACTCAGAGACAGTGGTTGGCTTTCCTCAGAGGTGGTGGTTGGCTTTGCTCAAAGAGGATGGTGTGCTTCGATTTAGGATTATTTTTCTTTTATTTTAATTGACCGCGTGTATTATATGCATAATATCAAAATAAAATTGGGCCAATTAAATCTTGAAATAAAATTTTTATGTTCAATTGATCCAAAAGATTATTTTGAATTAAATTGGACATGAATGTTAAATTCAGGAGACAAATAGTATATTTACTTTATTATGTATAATGTAAATTAAATTCAGGTATGGAGTGATTCAAAATTTAAAATGAATTGTTTTTGTCGATTTTTCTCATATTTCTTGATTAATTTTTAATTATCAACTCATTTAATATTTATTTAATTTTTGATTTACTCATAATTAATTTTTTGACTTTGTTGATAATTATGCTTGTAATTTTGTAGGTTTATTTATTTATTTATTCACTCCTTATATTTTGACATTTGATGTCACTGCTTTTTAAGCAAGCAGGAGCTTTTCAATTTGAGCTTGTGCTTCTAAAAGAAGAGCTTCTTCTCTAATCTCTGTATTGTAATGATCACATCAGTTTTTTCAACATTTTGAGTCGAAAGATGCATAAGCAAATAGGGCCATTATGAAAACATGATTTAATTGTCTTTACATCGTTATTGCATACTTCTTCATAGTGGTGAAAGACCTTAAAGATTTAAATGTCAGACCACTATGCCCAATTTTGCATTACTTTGAAAAGAAAAATGATTTTTGGATTAAAAAAAAATTATCCTGAACTAATCTACAATAATTACGTACTTATCAATTATTATTTAAATGTTATGAATTTAAAATTAATTTTAGACAATTTTAAATATAAATTTTATCTATAATCAACTGTATATTCATAAAATTATAGAATAAAAAATTATTGTTCAATATATGAGATTTTCTTTAATAATTTTAGATTAAAATTAAAAATATTCAAACCCTGATATCTATTTTTAAAATAGTCTTACTTAACCATTTGGTTAAAACACCAGTTAAAATTAATTTTTTAGAGTAATGCCAACAGCTAAATGTCAATTTCTTGTTTTTCTTCAATACAATATGATATACAGTGTCACATGGAGTGGATCGGGTTAGATGTTTATAACGGGTCAATCCATACTATATTCATTTAATTTTAAAGTAATTATCAAATGGTTTCATATAAAGCTATGCAATTCTTGGATAAATATATATTTATTTGTGTTTGGCAAAAGAAAGATAATTAAAAAAACTGAAAAAAAAAATTATTTCTCATATTATCTTGTAAACAAATCAATAATTATAAAGTGAATTAGAATTATAAACAAATAATATTTCTATTGTAATTTACTCCAAAATTTGACAATAATTATTTTGATGTAATTATCAAATTGATATATATTCAAACTAATTTCTTTTATTTCGCTGTATTTTATAATCTCAATTGGATAATATTTTGTGCTGTACATTGTGGTTGTTCCATTGGTATGGTTATGAATCTTTATTTTTGGGTAAAAGTTTGGATTTGCATTTCTCTTCTTTCTCTCTCTAAATACTTTCCAACCTTTCTTCCTCAAGAGCTTCGGTTTAGAGGTTACCATTGACTTCATCTTTTGAGTCAATAGTAGCCCACTAGTTCTCTTTCCCCTTCTTACAATTTCCTTTACTTTGTGTTTCCTGTGTTATGAGTTATGGAGTTTTCTTGCTAGCAGATATGTGGTCATTTTGTTCTTCTTTTTTTTAGATTTTCATAGCTTGAAAAAGATAGTGAGATTAAATCCTGAAGATTTTTTGTCTGATTTACTCGATGTCCAAAATTTTCTCAGAGTGATCAGATTTTTGTCAAAATATGCCGATCTATGGCCACTATTTTATAGGGGTTATATGCCGGTTTACCCGAAAAACAAACACTCATCGATTGTTCAACCAAATTTTTTTTTTTTGGTTTTTCCATCTTTATGTTTGATGGTTTTCTTTTACTTATCACATATCTAATCTTTTATTTTTTTTTCAAGTTTTGATGTTCATGGGTGTAAAGTTGTTAAAAATTTCTTTGTAATGGATCTGTATTCCTTTTTAGATGTTTCAAACTTTGTACCTCTTATATATATCTAATAAAGTTTTTATTTCAGTTAAAAAAAAAAGCTTATATCTAACTAATTTTTTATTTATTTTAATGACCATATATGCAAAGTATGGACTAATTTTTTTATTATATTTTAGTCCTCCGAAAATAAAGTCTAATTTCATTACTGATTTAGTTTTTTTTATTCAATTTAAAAGTTTAACAATTCTTTTAAAATAAAAATTGACAAATTAATATTCATGCGGTCATACTAAAAATAAAATCTATTGACTTAAATTTTCCAAGAAAACTTTGTTTTCAAATTTGGTAACCAACTAAATTTAATATAAAGATAATAGAAAAACTGTTTAAATTAGGTTTCATATATCATTCAATTTAAAAAATTGAATTCATGATAATTTAATTAATGAGAAACTTAATTAATTAATAAAATAATTTTTTTATATATATAATGCAATATTAATTAAATATATGTGATTGTAAATTTATAATTTTTTAATATCATCAATTTCAATTTGATTCTTTTGAATTTTGTATTTAAATTGAACTATAAATTGATAAACCTAAAGACTAAGAATTAATTTATTTAATATTAGATAGAAGAATTAAACATAAAATAAATGAAAGTTTTTATTTTAGAAAATATGTGAATCAACTAGCAAATTACAATTTATTAACTTTCAAAACATATCTATTTGTAATTGGGAAAATTCCTTCTGAGTTCTGAGGAAGCTAATGCTAGATATGGTGAAAAGTCCTTTTATAATAATGAAATTACATAATTAATAAGTTTTTGTACATTATAGAAAATTTATTGTTGGACTTTAGTCCAAATTACCAAGGAGCATATGGGAAAACTCTTAAACATTAAATAGACTTGCAAAATACTCCCTCCATTTTTTTATATATGTATTGTTGTAGAGAGAGATAATGTTTTTTTTTTTTTTATAAGTCGTTCTCAAATTTAAAAATTATATTTATTATTATTTTTTTAATTTTACCCATAATTAATCTTTAACTATTAACGTCTGATTTTTTGAGAAATCTCCTTAATATTAATTATGATGAAAGAAATAAATAAAATTATATTAATCATTTTATATTAAAATTAAGATATAATAATTAATTTATTAATTTTTATATATTCTTCTAAAACGACTTATATAAAAAAATAAAATGAGTATTTTTCATGATCCGTTAAATATGTTAGATCATAGCTTAATTATATACTAACTATAATTTTTAATTTTTAAGTCTAATTAATTAATTAATTAATTATGCCAATTTATTTGATTATGGGATTAAGTATCATATTAAAATATAAAAGATATAAATAGATTATTTTTCTATTCATTAAATTTTCCCATTATAGTCAAAAAATAAAAAATAAAATTATAAGATATCCGCGGTAGAAAAAAAATGAAAATATCAAGAAAAAGAAATCAATTTAAAAGTATTTTTATATTTATTTCATTTTTAGTAGTTTGTTTATTTATTTCTTTAATTTTTTTATGATAGATTTTTTTTCTGTTGATTTATTATTTGGTTGATAGTCCAATTAAAATTATAAGATTTATTTTGACATTAAATCTATATTTATTAATATTCATATTGAATTGTAAAAAAACTGTCAGAAAAATTAAAAAGTAGCAATTATATTTCATCTTTCATGTTTAGATTGTTGCTAGAATTATTTATATTCCTAATTTACTTTGACATTAATTTTGAGGAATTGCAAAAGATATTATAATTATGTATTATTTTATTTTACTAATGAGCAGATATTTAGTTTTGTATGAAAATTTATGTTTTCAATTCTTAGAATATATAGAAAGTACATTATTTTTTTTTCAAGATAAAAAGTTGTAAAATATTTAAATCCCATATAATTTTAATAATTTTCTATTTATGTTCTAGAAAAATCCTAAATAATTTATTAAATTCAAATAATTTTCATAATTAAAAAAAAAAAATTGAGGTGGGTTGTTAACGCAATAATAATCCACATCAAAATCACATGTAAAAATTGGTTGCAATCACAACCATTCTAGTAGTGTACACACCCTAAATGTTTTGACATTGAATATTTTAATTAATATCGCGGGAAACGTGGTTCTTAAAAAAAGGGCAAAACATTTATAATAATATATGTAATAAAATATAATATAAATTATTATAGTACCAAAAATTATTATACTTACGTAATGTAAGGTCACTATAAAAGATAATGTCACTATAAAAGATAACGTTAGCAACAATCACACACCAATTATTAGCGCACACATCTTTTATTTCTTACCAAGTAGTTCGACAAAAGCCCTCTCTGTACCTTCATCAATGTCCATGGCTACCGGAGCCTTCCCTCATATCGGTCATGTCAATTTAATGGCTCGTACCCTTATTAAATCCAATCATAACCGTTCATTTTTTTGCCATAAATCCATGGTAACATTTGCTGCCGCCGATATCGGCCACAAGTCTTACTGGGGTTCTATAAATAACGATATTGATACCCATCTAAAGCAGGCTGTTCCAATTCGACAACCGCATGAAGTATTCGAGCCCATGCATCACTTAACCTTGGCCGCCCCACAAACCTTTGCACCAGCGTTGTCTATAGCCGCTTGTGAGTTAGTTGGTGGCCATCGTGACCAGGCTATGGTTACAGCTTCTGCTTTACGTTTAATGCATGCGTCTGCTTTCACTCTTGAGAACCTTCAGTTGACAGATCGACCTCGGTCTAGTACTCGGCCTGCATTCGACCACGCTTTTGGGCCGAACATTGAACTTCTCACAGCCGATGGAATGATAGCGTATGGGTTTGAGTTGTTAGCTCAGTTAAATGATCCAACCCAAAACAATTCGGATCGAGTTTTGCGTGTCATCATCGAAATCTCACGTGCGGTTGGTTCACAAGGCATGGTAGAAGGGCAATACAATGAATTACAATATGGTGATCCAAACGGTGATGAGTTATCCCACGTGGCATGGCTAAATCACGTTTGTAAGAAAAAGGAAGGTATTTTACACGCGTGTGCAGCTGCGTGTGGAGCAAAACTAGGAGGTGGAAATGAGGAGGAAATCGAAAAATTGAGAAGATGCGGTCTTTACCTTGGTATGGTTCAAGGAATATTTAACAGAGGAGAAGGAAAGGAGGAATGGTTGGTGAAAGAGGTAAGTGAACTAAGAGAATTGGCTCTTAAAGAATTGAAAGATTTCAATGAAGAAAAAGTTAAGACTATTTCAAGTCTTATTGGGAATAAGTTTTGTAATGTGTAATAGCGCATTTAGATGCATAGTGTATATTAAAAAAATATATATACCTTGCACTTTTTTTTTTTTTTACATTAAAAAGAGAAAATTAATTTTAAATTTTTTATTTAAAAAATATATATTTATTATTAAATTATATTTTAATGCTTATATATCTTACACTTATAAATATATAAATTCATCAATATTTATAAAAAGTGAATTATGCATAATTCACGTGAGTGAAAGGGCATTATAATCTATTGTGTATTGAAATTGATGTAAGAATGTTGATACAAAAATGGGAAACAAGTCATGACTTGTTACCTGCTATGTCACTTTATTATGTGCCTAAATTAGTAAATTGCATAGTTTTCTAGTCTTTTTGTTTCTAATAGTAACTAGAATTTTCATAAATTAGTAATTTTTTATTTTTATGAAATGGATTATTTAATCTTGTAAATTTAAAAGTGTGAATTATTTAATCTTTTCATATGTTAATAATTTTTAAATTAATTACACAAAAAAGATAAAATTATATAGTCTATCATTCGTCTTAAAATAAACATTCTAATTATAAAATACATAATTATTAATAAAAATATTTTGGTTGATTTTAACCTTTTTAATTCATTTATTATTTAATTTATTAATTATTTTAATTTTCATTCACTTTCCTAATTCTCTTATATTTCATATCTCTTAATTAATTTTTATATTTTTCAATGTATTTTTAATAAGAACATTATTGTCAATTTAAGATAAAATATAATTTAAATTGAAAAAATATGACAATTAAATTGGGACATCCCAAAAAAGATATTTATTTTGGGACGGAGAGAATATTATATTTCAATATAACTCTTTCATATAATATTTGAATGAGTGTAATATCTTGAATTATTATTATTATTATCCTTATAAAAATAAAAAGTTATAAATTTAAAAAGTTATAAATTTAGTCATTAGACAAAAGAGAAAGAGAAATAGAGAGAATTGGAGCTTACTCCTAATCTAGCATTTTCTGACAATTGATACCACTCCATTAACATATAGCCCAGTTGTCGATGAATCATCAGCCAGAAGCTCATCGTTAGAGCAACTCTCACGCATTGTTCAAATGTATCACTGGCCAAAAATTTTTGGAGCAAATTTATGCCAACTATGAACTTCTTTTTCTAGCAATTTTAGTGTTGTTGGACTTCTTTCCTCCCTAGTTTTCTTCCGATACCCAATTTATCTCCAAAAGCCTGAACAAAAATTTTGATAAAAAAAAAAAATTGGGACAACCTACGTGTTTTTTAGGCAAGCGATAATGAGTTCGGGAGAATGGGTGATATTTCTAGACTCCACTTCTTGGCACAAATCCGTTGATATTATATTTTACATATGGAGACATTGATGGGGCATTTGAGATTATTGAGTTGAGTTGTTGAATTATTTGTATTTCAAGGGATAATTAGTGTTGGGTATATTAAATAATCCTGATATATGTTCTAATATAAATCCTAATAGGTAAAGAACCTTTGTAGTGGGCCTAATGGGCAAGAGTGCATTAACTGGTTTAACCCTAGTGTAAACCTATATATATGCTAGCTAGGGGCAGCATGCTAGATATTCCAAACTAGATACCTACGGTGTAATGCTTCAAGCAATCGCATATATTGTTTGACCTAAAAACCCTAACAATCTTGAAGCATTATTCTGATTTGAAGAAAAAAAAAAATTTGTGACAATCGAATTGGTTGATTGCGCAAACCCAAATTTTTTTTTTTAGAATAAACTCAGTTGCTTTGCTGAACTCGATTGACTCAGTTGTTTTGTTGAACTCGGTTGACTCAGTTGTTTTGCTGAACTCGGTTGACTCATTGCTGAACTCAGATTGACTCGTTTCTGTCACAGCTCCGTCAAGTCAAACTTCTGCCTGCAAACCCAGAATCCGATCTGGTGCCATTCACCGGTGAGCGAAGAACAGATCGAAGCTCCACAAAGCCGAACCGATCCTTGTCCAGCTATCTAGAACTGTCGAGCCCCGATCCTTGTCCTCGTCGAGCTCGCTTCACCGGTGAGCGAAGAACAGATTGAAGCTCCACAGACCCGAAACTGGTCAAGCTCGGGCTGTCCAGTCACGAGCCCCGTCGGTCCGTCGAGGTGGTTTCGTTAATTCTCATGTCCGTTTCCCTCTCCGGTAGAACGAAAGATCCGGCAACCTCCATCAAATTGCAGATCTGTGAAGAACAAGGTTTTGCAACTGATTCGGTTTGAATCGTTGGTTCGGTTCAAAATCTCTGGTCCAATTTTTTGGTTTGATTTAATCGAGCTAATTCATTTGGTTTGATTCAAATATTTGGTTCGATTCACTAGTCCGATTTAATTGGTTCGATTCAATTAATTTGATTCAAATTTTTAGTTCGATTCACTGGTCCGACTCAAATCATTGGTTCGATTCACTAGTTCAATTCAGGTGCACTTGTTCCAAATTTTTATTATTCTTCTTCTATATAATTTTGCCATATATAATTGTCTATTTAAATATATAGAAGAATGGATAAACGTGTTCCGATTGAGATGGTCAAATTGGAAACGTTTAGTGG